>CALYLW010001202.1:0-39079 GCA_944989445.1 Ampullaceana balthica | reverse complement strand
ATTAATATTAAATACAAACCATTACAAACCATTCATTGTTCAAAATTTACTAATTTTAAGCATACGTTTATTTTTACTATATACGAAACATATAAGAAACACTATTTTAAAATACTATGCATCACAGAATTTTAAATTTCATTATAGGATTTTTTTTTAAATTAAAAAATAAAAGAATATCATTTGCCACATAGGTTTTCTGAAAAACAACTAAAATTAAATATGTTAGTGCCGGTGCTTTGTGGTGCTGTGCTGAAGGACAATACACATTTAATGCACAGCAGACACCATAATAAAAAATATTTAATATAAATAATTCCTATATGTTCAGATATTGACAAAAGCATACTTATATTTACATCCAAATAGCTGAAGATTTGTATTTCAGTGTATTTTGCTATACTATTTAAATAATAGCGCATGCTCTTTGTCTTCGAATACTGCATATTTCATGTTTAGCTTTAAACAATTGTAACAAATAACAAACACAAACTTTAAATTTGAATAAGGTACAACCCTTAAGTAGACGACCTAATCCATATTAATTAAATGTATATACAAAGCAAACATACCCGTGACCAAGTCCGTTATGAATCCCATTTTGTTTTTGTACCACACCCAGTATGATCCCGTTACACAATGGGATCCTGTTCTTGGTCTAATTTCCTTCCGCTTTATGATTGCATATGGGATCCGTTTGTGGGGAAAAAAAATCCCCAATAAGATACTGAAGCCGAGTTGTGTCAAAGTTTATAAAACAATAAAGTTATAATCACTTATTTCTAAGGATATCAAACAGGTTTATTTCCTCAATAACAAGAATACACAAATCAAAAAGTCACTCCACTCTCTACACTACCACTACACTCTCTCTCTCCCTCTCTCTCACTCTCTCTCTCTCTCTCTCTCTCATACACCAGTGACAGTGTGTTACTGCCCACCGGTCGTGTCAGTAGTCTTCACGTCACTCAACTCTCTCTCTCTCTCTCCCTATCTCTAATCTCTCTCTCTCTCTCATATACCAGTGACAGCGTGTTACTGCCCACCGGTCATCAGTAGTCTTCACGTCACTCAACTCTCTCTCTCTCTCTATCTCTCTCTCTCATACAACAGTGGCTGTGTGTTACTGCCAACCTGTCGTCAGTAGTATCAACGTCACTCAACTCTCTCTCTCTCTCTCTCTCTTCCTCTCTCATAGACCAGTGGCAGTGTGTTACTACCCACCTGTCGTAAGTAGTATTTTAACGTCACTCAACTCTCTCTCTCTCTCTCTCATACACCAGTGGCTGTGTGTTACTGCCCACCTGTCGTCAGTAGTATTCACGTCACTCAACTCTCTCTTTCTCTCTCTCTCTCTCCCTCTCTCATAGACCAGTGGTAGTGTGTTACTGCCCACCTGTCGTCAGTAGTATTCACGTCACTTAACTCTCTCTCTCTCTCTCTCTCTCTCTTCCTCTCTCATACACCAGTAGCAGTGTGTTACTACCCACCGGTCGTCAGTAGTCTTCACGTCACTCAACTCTCTCTCTCTCTCACTATCTCTCTTTCTCTATCTCTCTCTCTCTCCCTCTCTCTCTCTCTCTCTCTCTCTCTCTCTCTCTCATGCACCAGTAGCAGTGTGTTACTACCCACCGGTCGTCAGTAGTCTTCACGTCACTCAACTCTCTCTCTCTCTCTCTCTCACTCTCTATCTCTCTCTCTCTCTCCCTCTCTCTCTCTCTCTCTCTCTCATGCACCAGTAGCAGTGTGTTACTACCCACCGGTCGTCAGTAGTCTTCACGTCACTCAACTCTCTCTCTCTCTCACTCTCTATCTCTCTCTCTCTCTCTCTCTCTCTCTCTCTCTCTCTCTCTCTCTCATGCACCAGTAGCAGTGTGTTACTGCCCACCGGTCGTCAGTAGTCTTCACGTCACTTAACTCTCTCTCTCTCTCTCATACACCAATAGCAGTGTGTTACTACCCTCCGGTCGTCAGTAGTCTTCATGTCACTCAACTCAACAACACGTAGTTGTGGTCAAGCACTCTGAGTGAACTCCAGTGACCCGCCGAGGTTAACTAAAGCAGATTACTGAGGTCAGCTATAGCAGACGACTACAAGACAATACTGTGATGGGAACCATTTACGCCCGTTGTATAAGAGATTCCATTTCTGTGGAACATTCCCTGTTTAGCTCAAGCTCAAGTTGTTATGACCCGGCTAATTGTTTTACTGGCAAATATCATCAAGAGTACTAGTTGTTATGACCCGGCTCATTGTTTTACTGGCAGGCAAATATCATCAAGAGGACTAGTTTTTATGACTCGGCTCATTGTTTTACTGGCAGGCAAATATCATCAAGATGACTAGTTGTTATGATCCGGCTCATTGTTTTACTGGCAGGCAAATATCATCAAGAGGACTAGTTTTTATGACTCGGCTCATTGTTTTACTGTCAGGCAAATATCATCAAGATGACTAGTTGTTATGATCCGGCTCATTGTTTTACTGGCAGGCAAATATCATCAAGAGGACTAGTTTTTATGACTCGGCTCATTGTTTTACTGGCAGGCAAATATCATCAAGAGGACTAGTTTTTATGACTCGGCTCATTGTTTTACTGGCAGGCAAATATCATCAAGAGGACTAGTTGTTGTGACCCGATTCATTGTTTTACTGGTAAACATCATCAAGATGACTAGATTTATTACCCGGTTCAATTTTTTACTGGCAAATATCATTAAGTGGATTATTTGTTATGACTCGGCACATTTTTTTACTGGCAAACACCATCAAGACGACTAGTTGTTATGACCCGACTCATTGTTTAACTGACAAACATCCTCAAACGGACATCGTCATACATTTAATTCTCTACAGTTGTTAGTACCGACCCGTGACATCGCCATACATTTTACTCTCTACAGTTGTTAGTACCGACCCGTGACATCGTCATACATTTAACTCTCTACAGTTGGTAGTACCGACCCGTGACATCGCCATATATTTAACTCTCTACAGTTGTTAGTACCGACCCGTGACATCGCCATACATTTACCTCTCTACAATTGTTAGTACCGACCCGTGACATTGCCATACATTTAACTTTCTACAGTTGCTAGTACCGACCCGTGACATCGCCATACATTTAACTCTCTACAGTTGTTAGTACCGACCCGTGACATCGCCATACATTTAACTCTATACAGTTGTTAGTACCGACCCGTCTAAATAAACGACCAGCCATCGGCCAACAGGTACTCGACCATCTCCTCGCCAATATACATTATTGTGTCAAACAAGCAAGTAACTCTGTATTGTACAGCTCTCAGTCCTTATCTTGGTGATGAGCGTCTGATCGCCTCTGCTCTGGCTCGCTATGTACTGGCACACATATTTGGTCATGTTTGCAGGCGCCCAGCCCTGAAGCTAATTCTATGTACAAATTTAAAAAACAAAAATTTTTACACAGAAAATTTACAAGATGTTCAAGCACGTTATTTAACTAAATCATTTTTTAAAATCTCCAGCCATCATTTTGCAATCACACAGTTAGTACTCTGGTTATTTCTTTATACATATTATAAAATCAATAGAGACTTTATATGTTTTGTAATTACTGTCTTTAAAATGAGAATGGAGACAGCAGACATTCCGTATATTCGGTTGATGACAAGGAGAGTTACACTGGAGACATTATAGAACACCTGTATTATTTACAAGGAGAATGGGGAATAGATATTGTGTAACATAACGTATCTTATCTATACTAATAAAAGGCAAAGCCCTCACTCACTGACTCACTGATTCATCACTAATTCTCCAACTTCCCGTGTAGGTAGAAGCATGAAACTTTGGGAAGTTGTCGAGTAGCCTCTTGCGACGAAAATTGGAGTAAAAGAATTTTAAAAATAACACTCATGGGGGCCGGGGGCCCAAAAACGTTTTTTTTTCCTTATATGGCCTATATAAAATTTGAAAATCACGAATTCTCCCATTTCCCGAGTAGGCAGGAGCATGAAACTTCGGGAAGTTGTTGAGTACAACCCTGCGATGGTAACGGGAGAAAAATTTTTTAAATTATCACTTCCTGGGGGCCGGGGGCCCTAATTAAGTTTTTTCCTTATATGAGCTATATAAAAACTAAAAATCACTAATTCTCCTATTTCCCGTGTAGGTAGAAGCATGAAACACTAGGTAGTTGATAGGCACACTTCCGCGATGGTAACAAGCAAAAAAAATATTTAAAATAACACTTAATGGGGTCCGGGGGCCCAAATGTAGTTTTTTCTTATATAAAAAACTGACTCATCACTAATTCTCCAACTTCCCGTGTAGGTAGAAGCATGAAACTTTGGGAAGTTGTCGAGTAGCCTCTCGCGACGAAAATTGGAGCAAAAGAATTTTATAAATAACACTCATGGGGGCCGGGGGCCCAAAAACGTTTTTTTTTCCTTATATGGTTTATATAAAATTTGAAAATCACAAATTCTCCTATTTCGCGAGTAGGCAGGAGCATGAAACTTTAGGAGGTTGTTGAGTACCCTCCCGCAATGGTAGCAGACTAAAAAAATTAAATTATCAGCTCGATAGGATCACGGGAAGTGTGTCATTATTACTTTTCGTTTTTGTTTTTCTGCGGGACTACGACAGAAAGACAGACAAGACGGTGAAGTTAATATATGCATTATATTCATCATGATCCAGATTGAATCGATTTGTGTTTTGAATTTGTGTTACGCGGGTTCTCAATGCTTACTGAAATCCTAATTTACCGCAGCAAAGCGCGGGTATTTTGCTAGTCTAATATATAAAGCTTAAATGTTTGTATGTTTCACTTTTCGACTTTCTGTTAGACAATCACGGAAAAACCAAATGACGGACGGGGACCAAATTTGGCAGGACGGTTCCTTTTACCCTGAAGGTGGTTTTAAGTTAGTTTTTGTAATTGTCCCTTTTGCCCGAATGCCGTAAATTAAATAATCAGAAAATGCAGAGACAAAGAATAAAAAATTTAACCTCATTTCTGTGTTGAACAAATTTACGCGGACGTTCAAATGCCGTTCAAAGCGAGTTACTTTTGGTGACGTTTTTTTTCCCCAATACTTTATTTTCAGCGGTGCGCATTCAAAAAATATTATAATGTCTAATTACGGTGCGCACATTTTCGTGTACGCTTCATAATTTGAGCTGTGTAGTACAAATAATTGTCATTTTCTTTACTGTTACTTTCTATATATTAGATAGACACGTAAACATATTTAATTACACCTACCACACGAAACATTAGATTTAATTGTTTACACGTTTAAATTTAATTGCGAATTTGTTTTAATTATTGACTGTTCCATAACTCGACATTTAATAAAAACCTATTTATGTAATAATTTGTGTCAGTATTTTTTTCAAGGCTTCATTTTTAGCGGTGCGCGTTCTAAAATCTTTTATCGCCTGATTACTGTGCGCACATTTTCGTGTACGCATCTTAAATTTAGCTGTGTCCTATTAATATAACATTTATATTTTGTTTGTCTTTTACATAAGCTATTTTTTTTTACATAACCTATACACTTATACTATTTAAACTTAGGCTACCGGACCTATTAACGTAAGTAGATTAAACTAAATATAGTGATCCTGAAAAAGCTTAATTATTTTGTATTGCGAATTGAATATGTTATGTTCATTCCTTTGATGATGGATTAACATAGGCTATTTTTAAAATCAATTATTGTCATGTTTTCACGTGCGTTTTTAACATAAAATTGATTTGTTTTGTTTGTTTTTTTTTAAATTAGGAATATAGCCTAATTTCTTTATTTATCTTTATTATCTTTATCTCATAGACGCTGTTGCAAATATTGTATTAATTACAATTGTGTTTCGATGCAGTGTCGTAAATATATAAGAGCTTTTTATATTGACGACAGTGACAGAGATCTTTTGGAAACATGTCAACAAAGAAGTGTCCTTTTTTTAATGGATACAAACAAACAAACATAAAAATATCAACTGAGCTTTATATATTACATATGCGTTTAAATTATTTTTATTTTAATTATTTTCACGATGCATTGTGTTAATATTTTACATGCAATGAATAAAATTGGGATTTAAACAAATTTAATTCATAACTCGACATTTAATTAAAAACCATAGATGTAGCGAGTTTATTTTATGTTGAAAGTGATGGCCTGTGTCAAATAAACTTACACTTTAAAACAGTTTACTTAAGCTTTATATACACTATATATTATAAACTTTCGCTACCGAAACGTATTAACAAAACTTGACTAAATTTAATGAAGTGATCCTGAAAACGCTTAATTAATATGAATTGCGAATTGAATATGTTTTTATGTTCATTCCTTTGTGTTCAGAATAGCATAGGCCATTTCTAAAATTGCCTTTTAATCATTTTTAAGATGCACTCATTAACAGACGGTTGAATCTTTTTTTTTCATTTTATTTTATTTTTCAGATATAAAATATGGTATGTGTGTGTGCATTGAATATAATTTACAAAATATGATGCCTTATCCGAAATAGGGAACACAAAAAAAAGATTCATTTTTGAAATTATACACATTGCTTATAAACCGTAAATATAAATCGTAAAATATAGAGACATAAAAAATGTTAAATATTATTTCCCTGTTACAGCAATTACGAATACGTCAAAAGGAGGAGTTATTTTGGTCCAGTACATTTACTTTATAACAAGACTTTATTTTATGCGGCCAGCTTTCTATATTAATAATAATAATAATAAATTGATTATTTATATAGCGCTGTATCCCAGTAAGGAACTGGGCTCACAGTGCTTTACATGAAAAAAATAACATACCTATAAGTATTAAATTAATTTTCATATCATAACAAACGCAAAAATTACAGTACATTATACATAAGCTACGTTAATCATTTACAAGAAATGTTTCATTAATTTTGAAAACAAATTTTGAAAAGATGTGTCTTAAGTGAACTCTTGAAGGACTTGGTTGTTTGAATACTACGTATGTGTAATGGTAGAGAATTCCATTGTTTGGCTGCACAAAAAGAGAACGACCTTTCACCAAATGTTTTGGTGCGTGTCGCAGGAACAGAGAGAACGCGTGTGTCTGCAGAAGATCGTAGCTGGCGAGTGGGTGAGTAGACCAACAAAAGTTCAGTAAGATATATTGTCTAAATATGGTGTGCACATTTTTTTGATATCATTTTAATACGACCAGTTTTTTTTTAAAAAGTATTTTAGAAATTACATTTATAATTTTGTTTATTTGCGCTATGAGTCACTTAGCTTTTGCCTTTTAAAGGGATAGTGCCACATGTTCTTTATCTCATAGACGTGGTTACAAATATTATATAACTTACAATTGTGATACGATGCAGTTTCGTAACTATATATTAAATTTTTGAGTGACGAGGGTGGTAGAGCTCTTTCGGAAATCCTATAAGTTATGTTAATTTTGTACAAGTGGGATTGAAATTGTAAATTTAGTTATTATGGTCGGCAAGAATCATTATTTAATAAATTATATCTTTTAAATAGTAAGGTTATGTTAAAAGGCACTGCATTAAGTGAAAACAACTCACGCGTTAAAATGGCATATCTCTGTTTCTCATAAGATTTTAACTAAATAGATGAATCTGAAATTTAACTTGGCAAATAAAAATTGTAATAACCAGCAACTAATACTTGGATAAAGGGTCAGCACACTCCCGCTACAAATGCGGGTATTTTTCTAGTAATATATATAATACAGACACTCTCTCAATGCAACAGATTATTGCGTCATAAGCTTGTCCATGGTTTACATTTATTTTCTGTATTTTTATTCGCGTTTTAAATGTTTATTATTTTAGGGTGTACTCTAGTGAGGTCCAGGAAACCAATTTTTGTCTGAATTTCAGACGGTAAGAACAATAAATGTATGTGTTTGTACTTGCATACGAAAACAAGAAAAGTGTTTTTATACGTATGTCTATCGGAGGGTTGTATTTGATCATCTTTGTGTTGTATTTTCAAGTTATATTTTTTCCCTTGTGTATTTTTATAACATTATTCTTAAATCCGATAGTGTTTCAATGTTTTATTATTGAATATTGAAACTCATTAAAAGTATATATTACAAATTATTAACATTTAAATATTATTTAATATGGTAATTGACCTTGTAATTAAAACTACCAACGTTTTATATTTTATAATCGGGATTTTACTTACCTCTGTTAATACGTCTTTATAATATTCCATTGGATATCGAACCCTACAACAAAAGAACAAAACGTAAAGAATATAAACTTTCCTCTAGTAAATCTTTTCAATTACTACAATGAAAACATCGTGTATTTCGTTCTTTGAATTATATAATATTGAGAATAGTTTCACAAACACTAGAGAATCCTAAAATTAGCAGAAATTATATAGTTTAATTTGAGCAAAGACAAAGTCAATATGTATTTTGTGATTTTATTATTAATGGACGAGTTTATGATTTACCAAAAAACTATTTAGCGTCTGAACTACAGACAAGGGAATGTTTTAATATGGCACAGTTTATACACGGGTAAAAGAATGTTAGCAAGTTATTGACATTGTATCCCTAATTCTAGGGATCGAACTCAAGTGGCTTGCCACTTAAATAAAATGGAAGTCATTCTTTTTTTAAGAAAAAACATCCAATGATCTTTCCGTCTGTTCTACAAGTACACATTTATATTAACCAAACTAAATGAATAAATTTCAGAGTTTTCATATGTTTGAACTAATTATAATGTTAACAATCTAAAAATTATTTTATTTTTATTTTCTATGGAATACTTTTTATTTACCAACAATGAAACATTTATAATACAAACGTTATTAATATTATGTGTTATAGAATTTAAATACCATTTCACTTGATTTTGTTTTACATTACAATTTTCTTATTTAACTTGCTCATTTTTCTAAACACAATGTCATATTAAATACATGAGACTCGGTGCTTTGTGGTGCGTCATAGATGGGAAATATAACTTTAATGAACGCCAAATATCATTTTACAAAATGTAATTTTGTTTTTATTCTTAAAGGCGCTAGTGCATCCATCATATGCTTCTAATATTTAATTGTTGTATTCTCAAAGGACTATTATAAATACCATTTCGACAATCAACTGTAAACAAATTTACAGCATATGTCGAATTGATCAATTAATATATACTTGTGTAATACCCGAACTATTAACGAAAGTTTTTAAAAATGCAATCGGCGACATGTACAATTGCAGGTTTCTTTCTCACACAAATCATAATATTAAATCCCAAATCTTTATCAATCTCAAATATTATACCACGTTTCAGACAATGAAGACATGTGTTACATTTATTTTGGCCACTTTAAACGAAGGTTTCTGATATTTATTTAGATATTAGAGAAGCGGTTAGTTAACCTGACATTGACTTTTGGGCCATAGTAGTTTAAATACATTTTGTTTAGCGGTGCTGTGGTAAGAAATCATAAAAATACTGCATTTTATACTTTCTTATTAATCTAATAAGATTGTCTTATAACATTATTATCTGAGACATAAAACTGTTTAGGTGTCCAGGAAAAGGTAGTGTCAGCTTGCAATCGTTTTGTTATTCAGTTACGTCGACTTGAACTTTTTTAAAAAGACAAATCATCAGAATAGATATGCATTTCTCAATTAAGCTACAATATTTTTTTTCTTTTTGATAACAGTGAATACTAAACTATAAAATAACATTCTTATAACCATTGGTATAATTATAATATTAAATACTTACTTGTCTAGATAGTTTATGACAGTTCGTTACTTAAGGATATTATCCTAATTGTTGTACTATTTGACTCCCACAAACTGTTACACGGATATTCTGGGAAACGGTTCTATTTATTGGGCACAGTTGATGTTCATATTTAATGTGATGGCCAGTTTCTGAGATATTTCACAGTTAATGTGGTTACCAGTTTCTGAGATATTTCATATTTAATATGATGGCCAGCTTCTGAGATAATTTACAATTGTGTGATGACTAATTCCTGAAATATTTCACACGTCATATTTATCGACTGTAACGTAAAATTAGACATCAGGTTGTAATACCATTCCTTTGACTTTATTCCATCAAATTATATTTGCGTATTTAAGAATACATGTGTTTTATTTCTCCCCTCAAGTTGTATTAGCGTATTAAAGAATACATTTGTTTTATTTCTTCCCTCAAGTTTTATTAGCGTATTAAAGAATACATGTGTTTTATTTTGAATGTAACCCCTTGCTACGTTGGATCTATAGCTATAAAGGGTGCAGGATGTTAAATTAAATTAATACCTCTTTCGACTTGTGTGTTAAGTATCATAGTGCTGTTTATAATAGGCATACTTGTCTCAGATTTAGAGAATTACATTTCTCATATGTGTATTTCTGACCGACAGAATAAGAGTAAACTCAGCACAAAATTTAGTTATATTATAAATTAAATGCCGAACTTAAATGGAAGCGTATACATACAAAATTAAAAAATAATTATTGGCATATTTTCAACTGCGTAATAAAATGTGTAAGGGCAGTCAACCTCCGCTGTAAAATCGCTATATATTCGTAGTTAAAACTTAATAAACATAAGAAATATAGCATGAAATAAAGACCTGATTTGTGGTTATAGGGTTCAGTGTTAACTACTTGGTAGGGGAATTATTGCATTTCATTGACATTGTGTCCCACAATATAGGGATCGAGGTCAAGTGGCGTGACACTTGGATATATTAAGTGTTCCGAATAATGAGTAAATACCTTCCATTTTGAAAAAAATAGAGATACGTATCAACAGCACTTATCGTATGTAGTTAACAGTTTCTTTAATCTTGAATATATGCAAATGTTTAAAATCTATGTTTCAGACCAAAAAAATATTTGTAAACATTAGTTTATTGCACTATAAATAAAGTTTGAAGTGGCACACATATATAATTCTTTGTCTCGTATAATTGTAAATTAAACTTTAAAAGAAGTTTAAAAATTATGTAACAACTCATCTTGACACAAAAATGGTGTCCATACAAAACGCGATACTAAATAAGTGATGGTGCTATGTGGTGCAGCGTTGATGGGATTATATATAATTTAATACACATCAGATATGCCATACATGGAGCTTTATATCTTCCTCCAAATACTTGAAAGATTATTTGTATTGTTTATGTATGTTTGGATAATAATACTGCAATAACGCAAAGCTGTCATTTATCTATTTATATAGTTTACGAACTCTAACCGCAAGACGTTTGTGTATGTATTTATAAAATTTACCACCTTTAACAACACCTATGACTTTGGCAATTTATAGAATAGTACTTAATTTAGCTTTATTTCATTTTTAAAAAGTTTACTTTATATTAAGAACGGAATTTTATTATATATGTGTATATAATATATATATATATATATTTATATATATCTATATATATATATTGAATACGATTATACTTTATTTTTATTACATTTATATATTTGTATATACTAGTTTCTATAATAATAAATTTTTGTCCATCGTATGTTTATTCTAATATTGCGATTGCTAAAAATTACATTTCCATAATGTACACTAACAAAAGTATACAACATAAATTACAAATATACTACAGTTATACTCGAGTTTTTTACGAAATATATATATATATATATATATATATATATATATATATATATATATATAGAGAGAGAGAGAGAGAGAGAGAGAGAGAGATGGTGGGTTGGAATTCTTCTGTGGAATCTGTTAGCTCGTGTTTTTTTTAATGCGGTTGTACATGTTTATCAGGATAGTAGTAATATGACTATGATGTCACATTAGTGTGATAAGTTGGCTATGAAATTTGTGTGGACATTTTTTGGTCAATAGATGTCGGAAGAAAGTGATCACGTGTGAGAGGCAAGTTTACTTCGTAATGGCCATGATCGGAAGGACTGCTAAAGATCAGTTATATAAACAAATGTTGACCAGGATTGTAAACTCGAGGAGAGAGGTATTTGGACGTTCTCGGAAGTAAATGATGATACTGGCGGGAAGTGTTTTGGACATCGCGATTATTTCTGCCTCGCCACCATATACTCCTAAAGTATTCATGTACTGATCATATTGTTGAGGAGAGTGTATGACTACTTTTCTGTCCCTGAGAACAACGGAGAACACGTCGTCTAAGTTATCCCAATTTTGAGAAACAAAGTTTACAGCCATGTTGCGAAGTCATGTTCGAAAAGAAAGTTGGAAACGAACGGGCACAAACATAAAAGTGTTTACAAATTTTAAAAAAAAATCATGTCTCAGCTGGAGCTTGAACCCAGGACCTTCCTTGTGTTAGGCTGATGTAATACCCACTACACTACGAAATTTATATAATTCTGTGAAGGAACAACGAGAGTGAACTCAAAAAGCATCAATAGTCTCAACGAATTTCGCCTTTTCTCCACCAGATTTACTTGCCGACCATTAAAACATTGGTCGACCCCAGTGAAGGTCATTGGTCATGTTTGTTTGCACATACTCGCTTTGGTGAGTTGTATATATAGATTAAACGAAATTTTGAGGCGAAAATGTATGAAGCTACTCGCCGTTGTGTGCTTTAGACCAGCAAATGTGAAACAGAGTTTGACTTATTTTACTTACAGTGTTAATACTCAGTGGAATAGTGATCCAATTATTTGATAATTTGTTATAATTTCTGTAAAAAGTATGTGTAAAAAATGTTCAAGACAAATAAATATATTTTAAAATTATACTTTAGTTGATTATTGACAAAAGTGGAACATAATTATTTTCATTATCCAGACACAAATACTGGGTAGATGTTGGTATGTATTTAAAAAAAAAGATTTTCCTATTGGGAAACGAGATTAAAACAAATAAATAATTTTTTAATTTAAATCTATTGCACGAAAGCCGTAAATATAGTAAAATACAGAGACAAAGAGATACACAATTAAAACTTGTTCAGTGTGAACACATCTTCGTGCAACATTTTCAATACGACTGTGTTAGTTTCATTAAATTATTTTTTAAACTACATTTTAAAGTTACAACTTTGCTAATTTTGTTCATTGCTGCTTTTGGGAATGTAGCTATTGCCTATAGATGATTTGTAATGATGTGCTAGAAAATATATAAACAATTTTTAAAATACATGAAGAAAACATAAGTGTGGTTGTGTACTTTGAATGTGGGTTATTTTGTATTCATTATAAATCGATTCATTTAAAATGTATTTTGTTAAAGTAGATGGTGAGGTAACACTTCAACACCATCGTAGTTTGATGGTATAAATTTAACACCATCGTAGTTTGATGGTATAAATTTAACCATTTTTCAAAGCCAGTACACTTAAATATGGTGGCACTGATTCTTTATAAATATGGGGAAATTATTCACAGAGTAAAAGTGTGTGACAAACAGCTGACCTCTCCGTTGACATAAACATATTGCAAAAAACCCAGTCACATCTCTTCCGAAATATTAATGGGATATAACATTTTCCCTTTGTGTTATGTAGATAAAAAGTGTTGATACGAACACTCATTTTTATTTTTATTATGGGAGGGACTTAGTCATTCTTTATCTTTTTGTTATAGTTGACATTATTTTTCTGATCAATAATTTATTTACTTCCAATTTATAATTTTATAAACAGACAAGCAAGTGTGGCGTGTATAATAATGGGCGTAATATTATTAACACGTTAATATTTTGTAAAATCACTTGTTGTTCTATATTTTAAACTACATATGAGAGCATTTAAACCAACGTTTTACTCATGATTCTAAAAGTGTTAAAATACAAAATTTTCTACACAAATTTGTCTATGAAGTCTTCATACGACACTACAAAACACACCCCATCAAATTTTAAAAATATTGCAAAGTTTTAAAACGTATTTTTTATTGTTATTTACCTGAAATTAATGGTTTATCAAAATGTATTACATGTACTTTTAATCACAGCTAAAAGTTGTTAAACAATTTCTCGCTGATTGTAACCTGACAACTTATATTTGTCTTGAAAATTAGGGTTGTGCGTGTGGCTATACAAATAATTACCACTAAACTTTGTGGTTAACGATAATGATTTTAATATTTTATTTTTAAATTAAATTAAAATTAATCTTTATATACATAGCTTGATAATTTTTAGATTATTAAATAAAATATCTAAATTTATATTAGATGTATGTGTTATAATATAATATAGACAAAAAATAGAATGCATATATACTATAGTAGTCTACTAATATTATTTTAAGGAAGATAAACATTTCATTTTCAAACGTTCTTGTGTTTATATTATTGTACATTAAAAAACGCAAGATGATAATAATTTAAAACGATTAGACTATAAGAGAGAGTTGTGTGTAACTAACTGGCAGGCTGATATAAAGGGTAGAAACAAATATTATTGATTGTTTTATGAGTGAGCCTAAAATGTTGTCACAAAACAACAAACGTTTTGGCAAAAAGATTTAGTCAGCAAATAAACAAAACCACAAAACCCAAAATTAAGATGAAGCTTTAACGACTTGACTACTTCTAGAAGAAACGACAGATGTTGCGGTAAGAATTTATTGTCTCACTCATTCCAGAAAGTTGTTTTTTCTACTATCCATCCTGCTGTCTCAACTCAGTAATATGGGGAAAATGGACATTCGTGGGTCAGTGGGATCAGTCTTAAATGTAGGTTGAGGGATTCTAGAAATGCATTTACATCGTGTCCCTAATAAAGGGATCTAAGTCAAGTCCCACACAACTTATAAATTTTGAATTAAAAAAGGGGGAAAGTAACAACAATCATTAGGCAATTTTACATGAAAAATAGTACAGTAAGTAAATACATTTAAGATTTTTGACAATTATAAATATGTAAAAACAAAATTAAATATATCTATTTATATATAGATGGATGTGTCCTAAAGGCTGGTAGAGGGATCCCGTGTGTGGTGAGTCAGGGATGTGTCTTAAGGGCAGGTAGAGAGATATGTCTTAAAGACAGGTAGAGTGGTGTGTCATAAAGGCAAGTAGAAGGATCCTGGCGTTTGTTGTTTTATAGATCTGTCTTAAAGGCATCTGTCGTAGAGGTATCTTTAAAAAAATTTTTACATTGTATCCGAAATATAGGGTTCGATAAAGTAGCTGTGTGTAAATGAATCAATTCATTAGACAGTTTTAGTGTAAGGGGCAGGTCAAGATTATGTTGTCCAACATGATCGACGATAGCCACTATCTACACCATAATTATTGACATTGGCAATTTGGTGACTTTAATATTGGCTTATTGTTAGGTACTATCCCCCACCCCCTCTCCTCTCTCCCCACTTGCCATGAATGCGTAGGGACGCCACGGGTCCATGTAATTTATCACCGTGCCCCACCTCTCTATTCAAGTCTTGACAGGTCAAGGGTACATAGCTGACCTCAGCGTGTTTGGCTCCACCCATCTGACCCTTCGGTTGTTTACATCGATTTACCTGGAACTTTCTCGATCAGCTTAATTGGGAGAAACATTACGTTCTAGAACGAGAAAGTTCGATTGGTTTTATATATATATAGGGGCATGGAGAGGATAGAAGAGGAGGGAACTAGAGAGAATAGATGGAGAGAGCATTTGCCTTCACCGCCCGAGCAGAGTACTGGCTACTATTGTTACCTGTTAACATTCTATTGTAAACGCTATCGGCTATTGTTGTGAGTTTTTATCCTCTTACATTATTAGCTTATGTTATTATTGGATATTGTTATATTAGGTTTAGAGTTAAACTAATTATACTATTTATTCCTAACCACAAGGTATCGTGTGTTTAATTGTTATTTAATTGTTATTACTTCATTGTATTAAATTAAGTATTGTAAAGTCAGTTACTGTGTTAAATCTTTCTTTTTGTGTTACGTGCCGTGTGAAACGAGCCATTTAATCATTTCTCTCAACTTTATTGTAAGTGAGAGAGTCCATAACCCTTGCGGACGTAACATAATTGAGGGCTTCGTCCGTGATATAGGAAATTTTTCCTATTTTGAACCATATTTGTAAACTTTTAAATTGTTTACCAGATATAGTATTATACACATAACTGACTTAGTACTTCATTGTAACACGATACTTATTTATTGATATATTTAGTTATAAGTGCTTTTGTAATCACTATTTTTAGTTAGCCTGTACATTTTGTGTTATAATGGAATTCAATTTGAATGACCCTTCTGTGGAGGCATTGGACAAATGTACGAGAAAAGAACTGTTTTCCATTGCTAAAAAGTTAGAAATAGAAGTTTATAATTCTGCCGTGAAGAAAACAATAAGAGATCTTATTGTGATACATTTAGTGAACGAAGATATTTTATCAGAAGAATACCTTGCATCAGTTGAATCACATAATGACTCTAATACTGAGCTTCAAATAAAGTTAAAACAATTAGAGTTGGAAGCTCAAAAAGAAAATTAAATTAAGAGAAATAGAAAAAGAAAAAGAGCTAAAACTACTAGAATTAGAGAAAGAAAAATTACAATTAGAGGCAAATAAGGAATTGCAAATACTGTTGAAAGAAATGGAAATTGCAAGTAATAAAATGGCAATGGAAAATAGACCTTCGACTCCTACCTGTCAGGATTATGATGCACTAAAATATGCACATATAATCCCACTTTTTAGTGAGAAAAGAAGTCGACCAATATTTTGTGCAGTTTGAAATAACTGCGACTAATTTTAAAATACCTGAAAATTTGTGGTCGACATTGTTGCAACGAGTCCTGACTGGTCGGGCAGCCGAGGTTTTCTCGTCATTGACGGCTGAGCAGCGTAATGATTTTAATTTGATAAAGAATATCATTTTAAAAGCATACGAATGTGTCCCCGAGGCATATAGAAAAAAGTTTAGGGAGCTCTCGAAACGCAATGGCCAAACCCACGTAGAGTTCCTCCACCAAAAGGAAAGACTTCTAGACAAATGGTTGCACTCGAAGGACATCAACGCTGACTTCGGCAAGCTGAAGAATCTAATCCTCATGGAAGAGTTCAAGAACTGTGTTCCTGTAGACATCCGGACACATCTTGCTGACCGTGGCGAAGATGACGTGCATAAGGCAGCAGTGTTAGCCGATGAATACATCATCTCTCACGAATTAGCGAAAGGTCCATATGACACGAAATCTGACAAACAGCATAGAACATCATTTACTACTGGAGGTCAACATCAAACAAAGTCAAACACGTTTAGCGCCAAGTCACAGATTACATCAAAAGCAGTTTGCTCTTATTGTAAGAAGGATGGACACTCCAGGGATGATTGCTGGAAACTGAAGAAGAAAACTGACAAGCCCACTCATCCAAATACCTCACACAAGATAGCGGCATGTACAAGTACCTACAGTTCTGGTAACAAGTCTCTAAAGGCCAAGAAAGTCTACTCTTCCCCAGATGTTAATACAAACTTATCAAAAGTTTGTTCTGACTCAGCAATGAGTTTAAACAGGAACAGCAAGGCTAGTTCGACCGACTCCAGCCAAGTTTCCACTTCGACTGGCAGTTTTATGAACTATTCACAGAGATCCTTGTGCTCCGAGAAGAGGTCTACCTCCAGAGAGTGTCTAACTGAGGACTCGAGTGAAAGTTTTTATGACTCTACCAAGAGTTTTTACCCTTCTACCCTAGCCGAATGTTCTCAAGACTCAAGCAAGAGTTCATCAACCAAGGTCCTAACTTCTACATCAGACACAACTGATGTCAACCAAGATTTCAAGCCTTTCATATCGGAAGGATTCGTGTCACTACCAGGTGATACTTCAAGTCTACGGCCTATCAAGATCTTACGAGATACAGGAGCTTCACAGTCTTTACTACTTGAGGGTGTACTTCCCTTGTCTGAAACTACTTCTACTGGAAGCAGCATCCTGTTGAGGGGCGTAGAATTAGGATTTATTGATGTTCCACTGCATCAGATAAATCTCAAGTCAGATTTAGTCTCCGGACCTGTGGTTGTGGGTGTCCGACCGACATTACCGTTAGACGGCATCCATTTGTTGCTAGGCAACGACTTAGCTGGTGGGAAAGTGATCGCCGAACCCATCGTCACTCATGAACCTCCTCTGATTGAAATTGAAGATGAGGATCCAGACATACATCCATTAAGTGATGTCACCCGAGCCATGAGTTCAAAGATATCTCTACGAGAGATTACAAGGCCAAATAAAGCCAAGGAAGTCAACCCAGAAGTAGATTTGGGAATGACATTCTTCAAAATCTTGAACGAAGAGGCAGATGAACACAAGACACCAATCCAGCTACAAATTATGGAGCGACAGAAAGTCAATCCTGAAATCACGAAAATTAAAGAGGTTGCAAAGACTGAGGAAGAAGAGAAAAGTTACCCACATGCGACTATCTGCACAGCGATATGCTCATAAACAACCAAGTAGTGGAAGTAAAAAATAGACAGACCTCATCAGCACCTCTTAAACCCATTCAAGCACGTGAAAAGTCGTTTAGCCGTGTCATCAAAGAGCACATTGGACCACTGCCTTCAAAGAAAATAGGTCAACATTATTTGCTGACCCGTTTGTATTCCTCAACTCGTTTTCCTGGAGCTATAACTCTCCGGAACGTTAAGGTTTCAAATGTTACGAAGACATCGACGAAGTTCTTTACTTTGTTTGAGATACCCAAAGTATTTCAGTCCTACCAGGGAACCAGCTTCAAGACAAGACTTTATAAACAAGTCATGGACCAACTGGGCATTGAACACTGCCTGTCAAGTGCATGTCATTCCGAGTCACTAGGACAGCTTGAACGATTTCTTCAAACGCTGCAGAATATGCTGGGAACCCATTGCAAAGAGCAAGTGAGGAATTGGGACAAAGGAATGAATGTGCCACTGGTTGAATCCAAGAATACAGCCCAAGACACAGTTGGATCATGCATCAACCAACAGATGTTTGGCTATGCGTTATCTGGACCCCTAAAACTTAGAAAAATAATTTTATTATCCTCAATGTCAATTAGAAAAATCTTAAATTATATGTATAAAAATGGGTTTAATGTGACATGTTACACCGGGTATATTCTGGACATGTTTTTATTCTGGCTAGTTTTACCATTGAGTTAAACGTAATATAATAATAAAAAAAATAATAATTATGATAAAAATAATAATAATTAAACAACAAATTTTTCGAGTTATTTAACATACATAAACAAGTTTATTGGGTCTCAAAAATTGTGTATTCTATGAACGGTAAGTAATATGTTACTGGCTAACACAGCATGATAAGATATACATAACTGTTGTTCTTATTTTTGTTTCTATAAAAACTTAGTTATAACTCGGCCTGAACAAAATATATTATGGTACTTATAGGTAGTACAGTCTCACATTAAAAATATACAAAATAATTACATAGGGCAGAAATGATTACCGTATCTTCACGCATATTCCCCGCGGATTATACCATATTTTACAAACCCCGCACTCCCCCTGCGGGGTATCTCCGTATCTGAATTTAAAAAAAACTGAATAATGAATCAATGGCACTATTAATTGCAAAACACGATTATAAAATTAGATTCTGTATAACTTCTGGTATTATAAGTGTCTCCCCGGTTAACCTCGGAATCGAACAGTCCAGTTTATACCGGTTTGGAAGTAATTCTCGTTCATGTCGTAAATCGAATGTTTTGTATAACGACTGCAGTTGTCTGATTGTACGGTGTTCCGGAAAAAATAGTGCACACTTGTTTACGTTTAGCCAATCGAATAAAATATCAAAATTATAATTTTATAATTATATATAATATTTTTATTAAAATAAACAATTACTTTTTAAGTAATAAGATATATTTTTGTGTGCATGGTATTGATTGAGTTGTGAAAATATAGTACGTTAAGTACATCTCCTAGAGTGGTTCACCGTGATATGATTGTGCCGGGTATAAGCGTGGGCGGGTTATACCATAATTTTTTTACATGATCTTAAAATTCTGCGGGGTATATGCGTGGGCGGGTTTTCTGTGTGTGCGGGGAATATGTGTGAAAATACGGTATATGCAGTTATATGATCCTACATGTGGAAGAAAAGCAGAAGCCCCGAGCCTAGTGCTCTTCATGGATTTTCCCGGAAACCCCCCTCATCTCTTTCGCACCCTAAGGGACCTAACAGCTGAGATACCCCTCCCCCCTCGAACGGTCACTTCTGAAGCGGCTGCCTGGGTATCCAAGACATGAAGTCAAAAATGCCTCTCACTAAAGCTAACTAAATTATCGTCACTCTCTCTACATCCATTATGTATTTCCTATAGGTGACGTCACAGTATAGCAATGACAAGAACTATTTCTGGGACATTTCAGATTCAATTATATCAACAACTTTCATCTTTGATATAACAAAGTATTTCTAAACATAGAAACTACAATAATAAATAGTTCATTAAAATTAGAGAATCCTAAAATTAGCAGAAATCATGAAGTTATGTGAGAAAACACCAAGTCAATTTGCACGTTTTATTTTTACTCTGAATGGACGAGTTTTGTAAATACACTAAGATCTATAAATAGCCTGAACTATGGACACGACCGTGTTCTCAAGCAGTTTTTAGACATTGTATCCCTAATTTAAGGGATCGAAGTCAAGTGGCGTACCACTTGATTAAAATAGAAGTCGTTCTATAAACTTGAACACCAACATAGACGATTTGCTAACTCAAAATGTGCCATCCATATTACTCAGACAATAAATATAATCGTTTTCATATCTTGAAATAATTATCATTTTAAAAATACACAATTTATTTCAATTTTATTTTTACATGAATTAATTCTAATTTACATACAATAAAACATTTCTAATACACAAGTGATTGGTATTATGTGTTGTAGACCTTAATTAATTAATTAAAAGTCTATTAATTTTGTTTTAAGTAAAGATTTTCTTATGTAATGATGCTCAGTTTTCTTAACACAATGTTATATTAAATATCTCACACTCGGTGCTTTGTAGTGCGCCACTGATGGGATACAATTTAAATGCAATATATATATAATATAAAAGCCCAAGTCACTCATTGGATGTGGAACGCTGATGATGTACAACAGTCTATAGCAGTTTTAAAAAATCGTGTGGTGATTAGCGCTGTAAAAATATTTAATATGACGTCATTGGTTGATCTTATATTTAACACAAGGTGTGCATCAAAAGGTGTGCAAATTAATTACAAATTAAAGACGCGCTGTAAAAAATATATTATATGACGTCATTGCTTTAGCTTATATCTTAATTTTGGAAAAAGGGAACGATGTAAAAATAGGATTTGAGGATTTATAATTATAAAATACTTTGTGTACATTTCAGGAAGTTTAATATTTCGTATTTATCAAACAAGGATAAGTTACTTGGGGTTTTGACAAAAAAAGTGGCGGCCCCTATAAAAATACTTTGTGAACATTTCAGCAAGTTTAATTTTTGCTTATGAATAAGGTGGGCGCCGTAGGCGCCCGTAAAAGAAGTGGGCGCCGAAGGCGCCACGGCGCCCCGGAACAATCTAGTATAATATAAAAGCCCAAGTGGATCATTGGATGTGGAACGCTGATGATGTAGAACAGTCTATAGCAGTTGAAAAATCTTGTGGTGATTAGCACTGTAAAAATATTTAATATGACGTCATTTTTTGATCTTATATTTTAAAATACAAGGTGTGCATCGGTGCGCAAGAGGATTATAAATTAAAGATGTAAAATACTTTGTGTACATTCCAGGAAGTTTAATATTTCGTATTTATCAAACAAGGATAAGTTACTTGGGCTTTTGACAAAAAACAAAGTGGGAGCCCTACAACCTCTATTATTAAATACTTTGCTTACATTTCAGAAAGTTTAATATTTCGTATTTAACAAAAAAGGACAAGTTAGTTGGGCTTTTGAAAAAGGTTGGCGCCGTAGGCGCCTTAAAAAAGTGCGCGCCGCAGGCGCCACGGCGCCCCGGAACAATCTAGTATAATATAGAAGCCCAAGTGGATCATTGGATGTGGAACGCTGATGATGTAGAACAGTCTATAGCAGTTTTAAAAAATCGTGTGGTGATTAGCGCTGTAAAAATATTTAATATGACGTCATTGGTTGATCTTATATTTAACACAAGGTGTGCATCAAAATGGTGTGCAAATTAATTACAAATTAAAGACGCGCTGTAAAAAATATATTATATGACGTCATTGCTTTAGCTTATATCTTAATTTTGGAAAAAGGGAACGATGTAAAAATAGGATTTGATGATTTATAATTATAAAATACTTTGTGTACATTTCAGGAAGTTTAATATTTCGTATTTATCAAACAAGGATAAGTTACTTGGGGTTTTGACAAAAAAAGTGGCGTACTTTATGGACGGCCCCTATAAAAATACTTTGTGAACATTTCAGCAAGTTTAATTTTTGCTTATGAATAAGGTGGGCGCCGTAGGCGCCCTAAAAGAAGTGGGCGCCGAAGGCGCCACGGCGCCCCGGAACAATCTAGTTCAAATATAATTTTATTAAATTGATTGCATATTTAAAGGATATTTTTCATTGCATATATATATTTATTTTTTTTTAATAGCGCTACAATGTATCCATAGTAAGTTTCTAATATTTAATGATGGTGTTTTCTAAAAACAATATAAAAAATAACATTCGAATACGCTGGAGTAACAAAATTTGATTGCATACGTATTCTTTATACGTACATAAATACTAGTAAAATAACCAAACTATTAACGATAATTTAGAAAATGCTTACAGTGGTATATACAATAGCAGTTTTTTTCTCACATATAGCATAATATTAATTCCCAATTCTTCCTCAACATTATATATTATACCACATTTCAGACGATTAAAACATGTGCTACATTTATTAAGCAAATATAAACAAAGATAAAGTGTTACACTCTCCTGGACCTACTTTAATTATATTCTCTGTGACAGGCGCTCCTTGTGTAAATTTTATTCAGCGTTGTCTCAGACACACCTGAAACATAGAATAGATACATTATCCAGTTCTTGCTCAAATTATGGACAAACTAACAGTACAAATAAGACAAAAGTTATCTACCAGCCGGCACCAGGTAAATCATACACTAAGCAAAAAATAAATCATCAGTGGCAAAAAAATAAACGCAGTGAGCCGCTTTTCCTACCTTTGTATCACATTGTCTCATAGTGCCGACATTGTGAGGTGGACGTGCGTATCTCGAAACCCCCAGCAAAAATTTGGCAGAATGTATCTGGATCCCAACCCAAACTAAAAGTATAAATGTTGTGCTCACTACTTTCTTATACTCATGTGAAACATAAACCGTGTACAAACGCAATGAGAGGTTGCTGAATAACTTTCACAACAAAAGCTTGAGAAAAATTATCAACATAAAATGACAGGGAAACATTACAAACACTGAAGTACTTGTCAGGACAGGACTACCCAGTATTTAAACATTAAAACACTGAAGTACTTGTCAGGGATGACTACACAGTATTTAAACATTAAAACACTGAAGTACTTGTCAGGGAGGACTACACAGTATTTAAACATTACAAACACTGAAGTACTTGTCAGGGAGGACTACCCAGTATTTAAACAAGCCTAATGCCCTGCCAAATTTTCTCGATGAGGCACGGCTTGCAGATGCCAGACCATCGCCTTCCAAATGATGAGCTTGCTGATGGGTAGACAGCACGTTGAGGTCCACATAAACGCTACAAAGATAACATTAAGACCGCACTGGATAGTCATTTAGCATGACTCCTGGGAGGCAGCAGTGATCTTGCTCTATAGCCTCCTGATATCATCCCAACCATCTCTTGTCCTAAATGTCGACACACATTACGTCAAGAATAGGGCTAATTGGCTTTTGCAACTACTGTGTTAATAAAAAAAATAAGAGTGGATTGTAGACTTCTTATAACATCTTTGTTCAAAACAAGTAACGCAAAATATAAGGACACGAATGCTAAAAATTTCATTGGCCTAACTTTTATCAACGACTTGGATATATTTCATCTGCTGTATGACTATTAAATATAAGTTCATGTGTTGCCTTCTCATTTAAAGAGTTTCATGTCTGACAATAATGATAACATTACAATTTGAGTTACAATTAGAGGAAGTTGGGACATTTATTGGGAATGAAACGAGTTTTGGAATCGTCCTTGACCTTCAGTATCATATTACACAACACCACAGTACCAGTATCATGTTACACAAAACCCCAGTATCAGTATCATATTACACAACACCACAGTAGCAGTATCATATTACACAACACCACAGTAGCAGTATTATGTTACACAAAACCCCAGTATCAGTATCATATTACACAACACCACAGTACCAGTATCATGTTACACAAACCCCAGTATCAGTATCATATTACACAACACCACAGTACCAGTATCATGTTACACAACACCACAGTACCAGTATCATGTTACACAAAACCCCAGTATCAGTATCATATTACACAACACCACAGTACCAGTATCATATTACACAACACCACAGTAGCAGTATTATGTTACACAAAACCCCAGTATCAGTATCATATTACACAACACCACAGTACCAGTATCATGTTACACAACACCACAGTACCAGTATCATGTTACACAAAACCCCAGTATCAGTATCATATTACACAACACCACAGTACCAGTATCATGTTACACAACACCACAGTACCAGTATCATGTTACACAACACCACAGTACCAGTATCATATTACACAACACCACAGTACCAGTATCATGTTACACAAAACCCCAGTATCAGTATCATATTACACAACACCACAGTACCAGTATCATGTTACACAAAACCCCAGTATCAGTATCATATTACACAACACCACAGTAGCAGTATCATGTTACACAAAACCCCAGTATCAGTATCATATTACACAACACCACAGTACCAGTATCATGTTACACAAAACCCCAGTATCAGTATCATATTACACAACACCACAGTAGCAGTATCATGTTACACAAAACCCCAGTATCAGTATCATGTTACACAACACCACAGTAGCAGTATCATATTACACAACACCACAGTAGCAGTATCATATTACACAAAACCCCAGTATCACTATCATATCACACAACACCACAGTAGCAGTATCATGTTACACAAAACCCCAGTATCAGTATCATATTACACAACACCACAGTAGCAGTATCATGTTACACAAAACCCCAGTATCAATATCATATTACACAACACCACAGTAGCAGTATCATATTACACAACACCACAGTATCAGTATCATATTACACAACACCACAGTATCAGTATCATATTACACAACACCACAGTATCAGTATCATATTACACAACACCCACAGTATCAGTATCATATTACACAACACCACAGTATCAGTATCATATTACACAACACCACAGTATCAGTATCATATTACACAACACCACAGTATCAGTATCATATTACACAACACCACAGTATCAGTATCATATTACACAACACCACAGTATCAGTATCATATTACACAACACCACAGTATCAGTATCATATTACACAACACCACAGTATCAGTATCATATTACACAACACCACAGTATCAGTATCATATTACACAACACCACAGTATCAGTATCATATTACACAACACCACAGTATCAGTATCATATTACACAACACCACAGTATCAGTATCATATTACACAACACCACAGTATCAGTATCATATTACACAACACCACAGTATCAGTATCATATTACACAACACCACAGTATCAGTATCATATTACACAACACCACAGTATCAGTATCATATTACACAACACCACAGTATCAGTATCATATTACACAACACCACATATAGTATTTATTACACAACACATTTAGCTCTATCTGACATTTGTATTTGTGTAGTTTCCAAGGCAATGTTTAGTGGACTACGAAACAGCTCCAAATTTCTCTTTAATAATAGTTCAATAACTAATACAAAAGAAAACAAATGGCTTGTGATAGTGTGATACACACACCTTACACGTGACACCACAATGAGTGGAGTGTGAATTACCATGTGGCTGGTGTTTGTATGATACACACACGTTACACTACACACAATGAGTGGAGTGTGAATTACCAAGTGGCTGGTGTTTGTATGATACACACACGTTACACTACAATGAGTGGAGTGTGAATTACCAAGTGGCTGGTGTTTGTATGATACACACACGTTACACTACAATGAGTGGAGTGTGAATTACCAAGTGGCTGGTGTTTGTATGATACACACACACCTTATAAATACATTGCAATGATCATTATTTTCACAATTAATATACATAGTCCAGCTATACGAGAGGAGAATCAATCTTGTAGTCTGCATCCATCTTGCAATAATCAGACACAATAATTAGTTTCAACATTACATCGACCTTCAAACAATTTGATTTTATCTTTATTTTCATTGTTACATGCAAATTATAGCAATCTGATGTTATCATTAATTTTATACACAAGTTTACGAAACTTTAGAATAGTTTTGAAAGTTTTATTAACTGTAACATTTAATACTTTCTGCCATTTCTTCCATTCTATATTTTTTGTTTAATATACAGTCTGTCTTTCTTCATTACGTCTTTCTTTTGTTTCTATCTCTAGTTAGTTATATTTGTCCATACTATAGTAGTAATACATTTTTTACATTTAAATATTTATGTTTACTTAAGTGTGCTGTTAAAGGTACTAGCCAAAAAGTTCACTTGTGTACTAGTTTATAAATAAAGATTTAATTTATTGTTTCAATTTCACAATTCATTAGTGTATTATCTATTTTATCTGCACTTCTAAGGACAGGTTTTGATGTCTTAAACTTATATTTTGTGCAGCACCGAGGTGGGAGATAAATGTTTATGTTTCATCGCGAGCTTTTTTTTATAAGTGCTAATTTGATCATTTTTTGAAAAATTATAAACTTAGTGGTAAGTATGTATTCATGTGGACGAAAAAGGTAAGTTTAATTTTCGTGATTGGGGAATCTTAATAATTCATTGACATTGTATTCCTCATTAAGGAATCGAATTCAAGTGTCGTGCACTTTGATAAACTAGACTAGCAATGTGTTCATTCAAAGAGTACAGCATTCTGTCAATGTTGAAAAATTGTTAGAAATGACAACATTTTAACATCAATATAAAAAGAAACTAGTTTTCCTAAATTTAAGTGATTTCGTTTTTTAAACCTCAACTTTGTTTTCTAAATTTATATCGTAAATCATTCTTCTAAATTACAATCGAATAAACATTACAGCAACATAAGTTGTTAATAGAATCTCATTGCATTGTACATTATATTTTTAATAAATATATTTTAATAAATACCTTTTTTAATATTCGCGTATTATTTTACTGAAGTGAGATATAATTAAGCTCACATTAAATACATCAATATTGGTGCTTTGTGGTGCGGGGACTTAGTGGAAATATAAATATAATTTTAATGCACATTCAATACAATTACACAAGATCCTTTACTAAAAAAATTCTTTACAAACCTTAAATAATGCTAAGTTATGAATATATAAAAGTTAAAATAATAATACATTTATAATTCGTTATATCTATCTATCTATTTATCCATTCATCAATCTCTACTATCTATATATATATTTCTCCTAAACGATCATGTTCAAATGAGCATGACGAATGACCCTCGCTGGTGACGAAAAATCCCAGATGGCAAGCGTGGTGGGATGAAAAGAAAAAAAAGTGCGTGTGTGCAGGGTGGGGGGGTGGGTGGCAACAAAACTTCTGCGTTCACTTGCCGTTCAGTCACATCTTTCTTTCACAGAATAACATATGATTCGTAGTGTAGTGGTTATCACGTTCTCCTTGCACGAGGAAAGTCCTGGGGCGGGAAAAAATTTTAAAAGATTTTTAAAATAATGTTTGTTTCTGCCCGTTCTTTCCCCCTTTTTCGACATGACTAAGGCTGTTAAACGATAATCGGATTAGAAAGTGACAATCGGTTTTAAATTTCCAAAACCGATAATCGAATTTGATTCGGCGGATTTATGAAGTGAAATCCGGTCGGAGCCGAAGCCGGATTTGTAAAAATTGCTGGATTCCAGATTTGCCCGGAGCTATAATTAATATATATTTTATCGCATTCCTGGCTAGGCCTGTCAACGGGTACCCGGGACCCGGGTACCCGTTGCCGTGTGATTACCCGGGTAATAAAATTCCGCCCGGGTACCCGTGAAAATGTGGCTTCTATGTCTATATTAACCGTAGGCCAAACTTCGGCTCCCATGCGGCTTTTTGTGTTTACATTGTGGCTTGCGAAACAATTTATCAAATGAAAATTTTTGTTTCAAATATATGCTGTGAAGTACTTCTAAGGAGAAATATCTGTCAACGGGAAATATCTGTCAACGGGAAATAAAATACGGTCCCAATAAATACAATGTATTTTGATATATTTTTTTTCTCTCAACCTGAAACAGAAATCGCACAACACACTAAAAAAAATAGTTCTTTAAAAGAATCGTATAACGAAAACAAAAGTCCTCTGCCAAAAAAAAATGATGGACTGCTTAGAGATGAAAGACGCTGTGTTTGTTAATAAAAAAAACACTCTTGCTTTGACTAACTTTGCTTTGAAATACGCCGATTGATACTAGCTAATATTGTTTATTTACCCCCTCTCCTCCCTTCACTCCTATAACCCACACCCCTTACATCCGCCTTACTTCTTGTGTTCATTAACACGTGGTGACCTAGAAAAACTGATGCTAATAATTCGTACAAGGTCGTCAGTATTTAAATTTAATAAATTGAAATAGTTACTAACAGTGTAGGATGGGCAGACGTCGGCTGTGAGGATGAACTGCACAGAGATGAAAGATGCCGTGTTTGTTTTTTGTTCATTCAAACACCCTTGCTTTGAAACTAACTTTGCTTTGAAATAGCCGACCGTGGGTCACCGATTGATACTATCTATCTAATGGCGTTTTTTCTACTCTCCCCCCCCTCTCCTCTCTTCCCTCCTATAACCCAGTGCTTCTCAAAATTTTTTGTATTGCGGACCGGCAGGAATGTTTTCCATTGCATCTGGAACCGGTGCACTATTTTCCCTGTACTTACATGGTAGCGAAATGAATTATATTTCCTTTTATTTTATTTCCTTTTATTTCTTTCATTTATTTGCTTATTGTCAAAAATGACAAATTCTATAGGGTTGGTATTATTGATAGCAATTGGAGGATTATAATTATATTTTTCTCTCCTTTCTTGATAACTTGCGCGGACCCCCACTTTGAGAAGCACTGCTATAACCCACACCCTTGCATTCGCTTGTGTTTCTTGTGTTCATTGACACGTGTTTGCCTAGCCCAAAAATTGATATTAATAATACACCCAAAGTTAACAAGATGGGTTAGACGTCGTATGGAATCAGGCTAATCAAGTTGACAGCGACACGGCAAAATGCAACCATTGTAATTAAATTGTGTCTGTGAAGGGTGGCAACCCAACGCGATAAAACGACATGTGAACGTTATTCATATAATTGATATTGATAAACAAACCGCCGATCCACCCAATATCAGAAATATTTTGGTGTCAACAAAAGCAGTACCACTGACCAAAGCACGATCACTTGAGATTTACCGCAGTATTGCGTCCTTCATCGCCATTAGCATCGACTACCGACGCCAAGTGGATATTAACATTAAAGGTATGAAACTGAATGTTACGTCATTGCCGTAGACATTTTGTTTGCATGTTCAGTTTATTGTCATTTAAGAGTATGACGAATGCATTTACAGCAGGAATTGAATAAAAGTTTTTAGTGCATTATAGTTAATTATAGTGCATTAGTAATAGTATGTTACTGTAACTGGAAGCAAGCCGTTGGCTACTACTACTGTGTGAAATGAGGTGCATGAATGGTGGCTAGGTTGCATTGTATTGTATAGCGATCATGACGGGGAAAATTATGCGACGTTTAAGTTTAGAACGGGTAACCCGGGTACCCGTTCGAAATTTTCACGGGTACCCGGGCAGCTTTTTTCAACAAAATTGACAGCCCTATTCCTGGCAAGCCGGATTTGGCCGGATTTATGAAGCAAATTTCTGCCGAAGCCAAATTTGTAAATTTGGCAGGATTCCGGATTAGCCGGAGCCGCTGGCGAAATCGGTACACCCCTAATTTATGTGAAGTCAGCTATAAAACGATAATCGGTTTAATATCGGAGTTACATAATCGATAACCGATTTGCCAAAAAAAAACACATGAATTTAACAACCCTAAACATGACTAACCCTCGCTATGGTCGGCCAATCACAGTTTATGTTTAAGGGATGGTAGTAATAAAAGGAGGGGAGGGGGTGGGTAACAACAACCTAAGTGAGCATGTCTCCACGTTTACTCGCTATTTTTGTCATTACTTTGTGCTGCTGTTTGTGTCCCTACTCTCACCCCCTCCCCGTTCTTTTAACTATCTATGATGCGCAAAGCTGCGGCGTATGCTACGCCACGGCTCGTTCTTTATTTGTTATATTAAACGCAAAACAACTAAGCTCACATATATTATATCAATTACTGATGCATGTTATTTTAATGCAAATAATGCTAATACTATTTAAACAAAGATGTATGGTTCTTATTTTCACATGGTAAAGACAAGATCTTTTGTTGCTATATTCAGAAACTGGCATTAATGAGTATGGCCACTTTTTCTGTGCTCTTATAATGACATGTCACTAACAAAAATACATTTTAATTAAAAAAGGCTTTATTTATTACTTTTTTTCTTTCTCTCTAAACACAGAATACTAATTCATTGGCTTCAAATGTGTGTTTATAACAATATAAATATTTTGTTTCTTTTGAAAAGTACAGAAAGAGACTCTGTATGGGAGAGGGTATATTTTGTTAATTTTCTATTTGTAACATTATCAGTTTTAATTACATGGAATAATCGTTAAAATAAACATATCAGACATGTTTTATCTAACTAATAATTTGGATAATAATTTTAATTCACAACAATTATTTACTCGCTTCAAGAATTTGATTTTTAAATCAATACGTCTTCTTTAAAACATACACATTAAGCAAACTTCCTACTTGCAATTCAAATTTAGCAATAAAAAATATAAGAATTTTGTAAAAAAAATTAAACAATATAATTTGCATTTGTCATGCAAGTAGTGTCTGTCAGTCAGTCCTACGCTATGGGAGGTAACTCCCGATAAAAAAATAAAATGTTGCTTTCGAGATTATAACAAAATGTGTTGCTCACCATAAAATATTGTGACGGGAAGTCATTATTTGAGCTTTTATTAATGTGTGAAGGGAACGAAGTAAAAAGAGCAATGTTTTATTTGATGTGATTAATATTATTAATTTTTTGTTTGTATTAAATGTCCGTTTTTGTGTATGTGTCCATGTCAATATTACGTACGTAATTATAAATTTAATTTTCTATATTAATATATAACATTCGTTTTTCGGTTTATGAAATTTACAATTGGTTGTCGTTCGGTTGTCAAGTTTCGATGCGTTATGAACTACAAAGCCATTATTTATTACAGCAAATGAAATGTGTCAACTTATGCTTCAGTTTAGCGTTTGTTTTTCTTATATACACTTTGAGATTGCATATTTGTATGTTTAAAAAAATAACATATTTAAACATCGGACTCCTCCCCACAATAGTTTTTTTTTAATTGTTATTTACATGTAATATTTTAATGCGTCTTAGACTAATTTTGAATAGAAATTATTTGCTTTTAATATAGAACTGGAAGGGGTGCTGACTTGACAATAATGAAAACGTTTATTAGAATTCCTAAAACGTGTATATTAAAGTTGATACATTAATATTTTCTTTTATCTAGTGCTTAACTTTACTTCAAAGGTTTCATGCAAAATAAAAAGTTCGTTGTTATTCATATTTGTAAACAGTTACATTTTTATATTTTCATGTTTTTGATAATGTAAAGGTAATAATGTATGGACCAATGGGCGCATAAACTGAAAAGTCATAATAGATCTTGGAAAGGTGCTAACTTGACAACAATAAAAACGTTTATGTGAACTACTAACAAGTGTATATTAAATTGTAAATATGATTAACAGTTGATAAGTTAATCTTTTCTGTTATCCTGTGACAAAATTTGCTTACTACATTTCATGCAAAATAAATAGTTATTAACATGTGTACAGTTTATTTTTTACATGTTTTGATAATGTTGTGGTAATAATGTATGGACAAATTGGCGAATAAACTGACAAGTCATAATCACCGATGAAGCTTAAACGGCTTCAAATCACAGATATGCGTGATGTGAATCACATTACATTCACATAATTTATTTTTAATGCACCGTGCTGTATTATTGGTGCACTCATAATTGGTGCGCACTATTCAATGCCGCAAGTTAACGTCCGGCTGACTCCTCAGCAATATTTGTTAATACGTCGAACTTCAAACTTCTTTGCCGCAGTATCACTTTATGCTGTGTGTTATTCACTATGCATTTACTATTATCATGATTATATCATTATTATTCATGCAATCTTATATAACGCGAAGCCTAAGCTTGGAGGTTTTCTCATAACACATATATTCGTATATATAATCAAAATATATAATCTGCTATGTCCGTTCGTAACGCTAGATTTTAGAAAGGCCACAGCTAAAAAAATAACCTCGAAAAATATTTTGCACCCAAAACAAACCCCACTATTTTCAAACGTCCGCATAAAATTGTTCAATATAGAAAAGAGATTTAATTTTTCTCTCTTGGTCTCTACATTTTCTGATATTTACTATGCGGCTTTCAGGCAAAAGGGACAATTACAAAAACTGAAATATATCCATTTTCAAAACTCCCGTCATATTTGACGGGTAATACACAAGTACATCTATCATTATAATTCATCATTAATATTTGTAAAAATATTACAAATTTCAACCAGTAAATCAGCATTTACTATTTAGTAAACAATTATTAAATATTTGATTTAACTTTCGTATAATTTTAAGTTTCGAGTTTGGAGTAAAATAGGATTAAATTGTTGTTTTTTTAAACCAATGTCGTAGCCATATTGTCACCTAACTGAAAATATTGTTCTTAACAAAGAACGATCCAGCTCTTTTTGAGTTCATATTTACCTCATAGTTGGGACACGTTATTGTCTGTAGTAAATCATATGTTGTCTGGGGACTGACACATTGACAACTGGGTCATGATGTCCTTTTATCTTACTTGCACGCAGAGGCGTAACTAGGCTTTTGACGCCCTTGGTTAATTTATTTTTGGCGCCCTTTATTTAAATAAAAATATAAAAATTAGACAATTAGCGCACCCTTTTGAACTGGCGCAGGCGGTGCCCCCGGCAACTGCCCCAATGCCAAGCCGTTGTTACGCCACTGCTTCTACGTGTTGAAACTTGCATCCTACTTCTCTAATTTTAGGCACAATACCTCTCTGTTTGCTCTCTACTTTTGAAATTTGTGGAAGACTGGGATAGTTGATAGATAATTAGATAAAATCATATTCCATTTAACAAAACAGAAAGATTTAGGAAGAATTGAGTAATGCTGGCATATGTGTCTGATTTGGTTTTAGCAAAGAATCAAATAGTAGATGAAAAATAATACAAAGTCATATATAATAGTAATAATAATAATAATAATAATAATAATAATAATAATAATAACCCCCTTCAGACCATGACGGTCTATGGGCAAGTGATGTAGTGTTCACAAGTTTCAATGAGCCACCACTTACGAGCAGGGGAATGTGTGGCCAACACAATGCCCCGGGGGCATTGCCTGTACCTGGGCTCGAACACGCAAAACACGTTCTTTATTTACTATGAAAATGTGCTTAAGTAATCTGATCTGAAATGATTATTTATTAAGACAAAGGTATTTTCAGTGAAATACAAAATACAAAGAGAAACAATCAAAATGGGAGCAGCAAAACAATAATTCCATGTGCACACCCCTTGATTTCGATCTCAAAAATAGAGTTGCAGTTTTCCTACCATTGATGAGCCCTTGGTGGAATTTCAATTTGCTCTATTCACGTTTCCTTGCTAAATTAATTTCAGATGTTTCTGATAATTATTAACGTAGAGTCAAAAAGCCAAATTGCGTGCGCCTTTATTGTACAGAAAATTTACTGCCGAGATCAGCAGTGATGTCAGTTAATGTAAACCACTCTATGTGGGGCAGTACATAGTCCTCAGCTGTATAATGATTTCAGTCTATGTAAACAACTCTATGTGGGACAGTGCATGGTCCTCAGCTGCATAATGATGTCAGTCTATGTAAACAACTCTATGTGGGACAGTGCATAGTCCTTAACTGTATGATGATGTCAGTCAATGTAAACAACTCTATGTGGGACAGTGCATAGTTCTCAACTGTATGAGGATGTCAGTCAATGTAAACAACTCTATGTGGGACAGTGCATAGTTCTCAACTGTATGAGGATGTCAGTCAATGTAAACAACTCTATGTTGGAGAGTGCATCTCAACTGCATGATGATGTCAGACTGATTGCTGTGAAGTAGATTCCACTAGAGGTCACTTTGTTGGTTGTGAAATAAAACAAATTCAGGCAGATATATAATTTTATTTCTGTATGCTGATTCATAACTGAAGTTATATAATGATCAATTCATTACAAAGTTGTTATATATAAACTATCTCGTGTGTCGGAAAAATCAAAATTACACCGAAAACTTTCCCACTTACCTTGCAATTGAGTATAAGTGAGGTTTTTAGTTTGACATTTTTTAAAATTAAAATTGTTTAATTTACTTTCATTTTATAGATATGTAATTAAAGTCACTTTATAATTAAATGTTTAAAGCATAGAGATATTATCACATTAATGGGTAATAGACAATAATTTAAAAATTAGTGTATTTCTATGTAATCAACTTGTATATGCAGTCTGCAGGTGTAGTATAAGTAATTTGGGTAGCTTATTTAATTGTTATCTTTGTTAAAATGTGTGATTACCCCTAGGAAGTTAGCTTTAAACGTTAATTAAAACTTAGAGTGATGAAATAGTTTATCGAAATATAAAGATACAAATTTAGCTTATCTTAATTATAAGAACGAAGAAATATGCACTGTTTGGGAACTCCCGTTTTTTTAAATCTAAATTCTATATATGAACCATGATGTGTAACAAAATTGTGATTTCACGTCAATGCCGCACCACAACGACACCGGAACATAAATAGTTAATATGACTAGGTGCTGAGATTAAAGAAAACGTTTTCGTATTAAAAATTCAGTTTCGAATGCATGTATTAGTCCTATATGTGCTATTTACAATTTGTTTTACTAATCTGTTTTATGTATTTAACATAATATTATGCATATACATTTAAAAAATGAATAAAAATTAAATTTTTAAAATCATAATTATTATTTGAAAATATTTAACTATGAAATTGTTTCATTTTCCGAAAATTATGATCATACCGTTTTGTTAAGTAGTGTATGCTATTCCTTTATTTTTTAAAGGATTAAAACAATTTTTTGTTATTCAAGTGTCACGCTACTTGTTTTCGATCCCTACAATTGGGTTCTTTGCCGCTGCTAATGTTATATTTTAAATATGTCACATATATATTAAGGCCTTAGACAGTCCCGTTGAGATGGAGATGTTCAAACCACATTCAATCATATGTGAGCCTTGACAGTGTTGCTGGCTGGAGACTTCCTACAAACTCTACAAGTCGTGCCCAGAAGAACACGCGCTGAGGGAGTTAAAACATATCTGAAGTCTTCTTACATATGGCCACACATAAATGTTGTTAAATTAAGAACAAGAGGGTTCATTTGAGAGACGATTAGAGGTTTGACGTCAAATTTTGAACAGACTGTTTTTTGATGTCAGTCTAATGTTGAACAAACAGTTTCTTGATGTCAGTCTAATGTTGAACAAACTGTTTCTTGATGTCAATCTGATGTTGAAAGACTGTTCCTTGATGACAGTCTAATGTTGAACAAACTGTTTCTTTACAGTAAACAAGATCAACATATTGTGGAGATCTTAGTTGTGAGAGTCCACGATACTGAAGGAATAGCTCAGAGGTGTTTTGTTTATTGATGAAAATCTTTTTTAGGTGGTTGTGGCGAGAAAGATGTGAATTTATATTGGGCAAGTTTGTCTAGGGGTATATTGGTTTAAATAATCCCTCCCGCTCACAACACATAAACTTTAGTGATCTCTCTCAATCGATATATCAACAGACCAAAGGGTGTAAAAATGTAACAATAAATTTATTTACATAAATTACACAATAGTGGAAACTGGTTCCAAATAATAACAGTAATACCACCAATTAACTATCCCTTCTTTGGCCTATCTTTATCATCATCAAGGCTAATCCTTGTAACCGAATGTTTATGGTGTTTGTACTTAAGTGCAAGGGTCGTCGTGCCCCGCTCCGTGTGGCGGTTGGTTCTGCACGCTCCCTGGTCAGTAGGTGTGTTGAAGCGTTCAGCTGGGTCGTGCTGCCCCACATACGCTCCGTCAGTGCTGGCGTGTGTGGTTGGTTCTGCAGGGTCCCTCTAGCTGAATCGTTCAGTTCCTATAGCTTGGTAACTGCTCGTAACTGCTCGGTAACTGCTCACCTATGGTTCCCAGGTGACTTCGGTGATCACAGGAAGTGTGAACTACCGGCTTCTATACGTGTAGTGCGTTTACACGTATAGGCTTCGATAAACGCAGTGTGCGTTTGTCGGCGTCAGTTTACGTTAGACGTAATACTGGTAACTGTGAGTTGTCCTCCTCAGGTTCCTGTCGATGGGTGCAGGGCTGAGGTAGGTTGTCAGTCCAAGTCGCTTGGAACAGCGGTGGGTCCAGCTCTTGGTCCTGAAGGTTAACGACACTTCTCCCGGTACTGGCGGGTGCACAGAGACCAGACTAAAAATGGAAAAACGTATATGTGTAGTTTCTCTACTTTGTCTGCTTTAATCCATCCTTCTGGCTGCGAGCCTTCAGAGCAAGGTGCCAAAAGGGAATTAAAATAGATTCATATAAACAAATTAGCATTTAATATATTTACACAACACGAGACTGAAATTAGGATCTCATCTCTACCATCACGGGCGCAGCTCTAACTGGCTGACACCTCGTAAGTGGAGTGAGGTACAAAATATAATAATGTTATTCACTACACGCAAATATAACTTGGTCCATCTATGATGGAGCGCGTGTAATCATAATTAAGAAATAAATGTGGATATTCAAATCTCGCACGTGGCCCTCGTGCGGAGATCATGAGGTTAACACATTTCAATGATTTCAGCACAGCATTCATACATGAGTTGACATTTAGATAATCACATGAAATATATACACAAATACGAGGGAACAAAGATGGAGTTCAACTTACATGGATTCTGGCTAGAAAAGCAATGTCGGCTCACTCGCAGCAAGGATGTAAGCGGATACAGTGGTGTTAATTATGGTCATACAGTCACTGCATTCGGCCGACGTCTTGGGTGGAAAAAGAGGACGAATTCTGTTTTTGCCTTTCCCTTTATACCCAACGGGTAGCATACTAACCCCTTTTCTGATTGGCTGTTACTTGTTGTATCTCAGTCATGCAACCGTGATCTGTCGCCTGATTCTGGGGCATATCTAATCAGGTCGGGTCGCCGCATTGTTGACGATTTCGGGTCAGACAATGGTGAGTTTTCATTTTCCCGGGCGCAGATGAGTTTGACTCCATAAATTTCGTCACAGTGGTACAGTCTAATTAACAGGGTGCAATGGTCTAAGTGTTAGCGCTCTGCACTATCGAACCGAGGCAAAACTCGAATCGCGTGTTCGAGCCTCTATACTGGTAAGGCCCCCGGAACATTGTGCTAGCAACACAATCCCATGCTCGTTACTGGTGGCTCAATGAAACTTGTGTATGCTACTTCACTTGCCCCATAGGTCGTCATGGTCTAAAATTTTATTATTATTAAAATTATTATTATTATTATTATAGTGTAATTAATGTATAGAAGTTTTCTGCAAGGCAGTTGCGTTTTATCAAATTAAGTTGTCTATTGAGCCATGGTTTGGTGAGCTATGAGCAAATCTGTGTTAGACACCTGCACTGCCCAATGTAATAATCTAAGTACTAGGAACGTACTGGGAAGATTGAGAGAGTTATGTGCAATTGTTGGTTGTACCATCAAGTAAGGAGTTATGTGCAGTTGTTGGTTGTACCACCAAGTAAGGAGTTATGTGCAGTTGTTGGTTGTACCATCAAGTAAGGAGCTTATGTTAACGATCGTCATGCGAGTGAGAGAGTTAAGGGCTAATACCTCCAGTAGATACGAGGATGCTAAAAATTTAAAAAACAAATAAACAACTATTTCAACTGAAAATTCAATGATTGTTAAAGTTACAGTGAAAACCACAACGGGATCAAGATTCTGCAGTTAGTTAAAATTATGAATTTGGTTAATTCCATATGGAGCCAACGTACCAAATCGTTTTATAAGTCTATTTTCCATGTTGATCCTATCATGGGTATTGCTTGCATATAAAATAACAGTTACTGCCATTTCTGAAATGCCGTCATGGTCCACACTGTTAAAATGTTTAGACACAGGTCACTGAGCCTGTTTATTTATATTATACAGGTGTTCTCTAAACCAAACTCCAAGAACTACGACCTGTCTCAACCACGTAAATTTTATATGATATATTAATGTTAAAATCTCAAATCTTATGCAACGTTAAAGAGATGTAAGACATTTGTTAACATTTTTAACGATGTTTCCAAAAAATTTTCTGGGGCTGAGGAAATAAACGATTAATTTCTCGATTAATCGTAAAAAAATATCTTTTACAAATATTGGAAGTCAAAACCTAAAAAATAATAATAAAAAATATAGCGGCCGATAAATAATAAGAAATTGCCTGACGATTACACTAATATTTTGGTTTTAAACTATTGACTGACGCGAATGTTCACAATCTTGATAAAGTTTGCCTACCATGGTTCTAACACTTCGCCTACT
>CALYLW010001201.1:72851-174394 GCA_944989445.1 Ampullaceana balthica | reverse complement strand
ATAAATTGCATTATTTGAAAGTACCGTTTTATCGTGTAACGTTAGATGGTAGAAATCATCACATTGCCTCCAGTAGTGTTCGGTTATTTCTGTAGACGCAAGGCTCACAGGTTATTTAAGTTCATATACCGTTTTCAGTGCGATGACGTCATCAGTAGATTAACAGATGGTGGTGAGCTTAGAGACTGGTAGAACATGACACCAATGTTCCCTATAACATCGCATGTGACGGTGGTAAAAACCCCCGATAAATGAAATGTAAATAACTTTAAATACTTTTAATTGCCTCTAATTCTCATTTGTTTAAAATTTACAGATTTTCTTAATCAAAGATACAAATGTGTGAAAATATGTCAGTTTAATTTATGCTTTAACAAGTCCAAATTAACGATGTCTGTTTACAGGCATGTCTGCTTGTTTAAATCATACTGCCACATTTTGATGTCCGATAACTGTCTCAAAAACTGCTGTCTGTATTTCAAATATCCTAATTAAGAAGTCATACGTGTCTAGGGTTCTCACCCAACATGAGGCTGTGACTATGACTAGTCCACAGTGTGAACGCGCCTCAAAGGAACCATTCCATTCAACATGAGGCTGTGACTAGTCCACAGTGTGAACGCACCTTAAGAGAACCATTCATGATTCATAGGGACTTATGGCCGAGTTCACTTTATGGAAATGACGTTGTGAACTTGGATTATGGGAATTTATTCCAATATATGTTCAACGGCGACTGTGGGGTCAAACCTGATGTAAGACTTATCTATGGTACATCACCCGAGGCGAGGGGTATGTGCTGGGGGGGGGGTGTTAAAGTGTGCACATAAACACTGAGTAGAGACAGAAACTAGATGACAGGCGACTTAAGATTGACTATAACAACACTGAGTAGAGACAGAAACTAGATGACAGGCGACTTAAGATTGACTATAACAACACGGAGTAGAGACAGAAACTAGATGACAGGCGACTTAAGATTGACTATAACAACACTGAGTAGAGACAGAAACTAGATGACAGGCGACTTAAGATTGACTATAACAACACTGAGTAGAGACAGAAACTAGATGACAGGCGACTGACTTAAGATTGACTATAACAACACTGAGTAGAGACAGAAACTAGATGACAGGCGACTTAAGATTGACTATAACAACACTCAACAAATATTCTCAGAGTCAGAGGAGTTTCACCACAAAGCCAGCACAATCTTGTACAACTTATCAGAGGAGTTTCACCACAAAGCCAGCACAATCTTGTACAACTTATCTGACTCTAAATGAAATGTTAAAACAAAAGAAGCACAAAGTAAAATGTCTTCCACAACTTGGCAAAGTTTTCCTACGGCTATCGAGTAGGGCCAGGAGGGGGTCATGGGTTAACAGACCAGGAGGTCATAAGTCATAGGGCCTTATCTCTGACGTGGAAGGTATTTGTGTTCTCATAGACAATTCACGCGGTGGGTATAAAGCAAGTTAAGAATAGACAATGCCTGTGAATAATGGAGGTGCCTTTCCCTAGACATTGCCTGTGAATAATAGAGGTGCCTTGCCTGTGACAGTGGCGTAGCTAGGAGAGGGGGTCCAAGTTCGAAAATCCCCCGGGCCCCCACTTGAGAGGGGCCCCCAAAGGAGTGTCCGATTTTTATTTACATTAAATATTACGCTACCGCCATGGACGCAGGGCCCCCAAAAGAGGTCAAGCCCCCGGGCTCCCAAATCCCTAGCTACGCTACTGTTCTGTGAATTATGGAGGTGCATTTTTCTAGACAGTGCCTAGGAATAATAGAGGTGCATTTTTCTAGACACTGTGAATAATAGAGGAGCATTTTTCTAGACAGTGCCTGTGGACAATAGAGGTGCATTTCCCTGTGACTAAAAGTAATGGTCCTCACTCGCCAAAACAGCGGGAAAAAAGAGCCGGTAAATGTAAAATTTAAATAACAATACCATACAGTCATAAAGTATTTCCCAATTGTAATCAGGAATCAATGATTCTAACCCCGCTTCCTCTAGGACATAAAACTAAATTTACAACAATGACTATAAATTAAGATCAACAACGCTTTTAAGATAAATTTAATGAACACTATCCTCTGTGGAGGCCAATTATGTCCCTTGAAAAGCCCCACCACCCTATCCCCCCGACAGCCCGTCATTTGATCGAGTATCGTATTTAACAATCCCGGTCTCACAGCTTCAGAAGTGTTCGGGGGCCGAAGTAGCGAAATAAGAGCTTAGCTAGACTAATGTTTTCAAGGGTTCCATTTCAAGCTCCGGTGAATCTTTCTTTCCTTCTACCTGTCTATTCTTTAGTTTAGTCTCAATGGGAGCTCAGCCAGGGGAGGTAACGTTCAAATGGGGATATAAGTCCATCAACTCGTCTCAACCCCCCAGACGGATTATTCTCCCCTGTTTTAGTTTCTTTTATAAGAAATCCCCGTTTGCACATAGCCCGCCCAACCACATACAGTGTTAGGAGAGATCAGAGGTTCTTAAACAGACGCTACCACAACATATAGTGTAAGGAGAGATCAGGTGTTCTTAAACTATCCAACAGACGCTACCACAACATACAGTGTAAAGAGAGATAAGGTGTTCTTAAACTACCCAACAGACGCTACCACAACATACAGTGTAAGGAGAGATCAGGTGTTCTTAAACTACCCAACAGACGCTACCACAACATACAGTGTAAGGAGAGATCAGGGGTTCTTAAACTACCCAACTAGGTCCAGTTGTTTTACCAATTGTTGGCCGTCAATCACTGAATGAATTACCTACCGGCACTACTCCAAAGATGATAGGACCCCTAGGTCTAGTTGTAACACACAACCCCTAGGTCTAGTTGTAACACACAACCCCTAGGTCTAGTTGTAACACACAACCCCTAGGTCTAGTTGTAACACACAACCCCTAGGTCTAGTTGTAACACACAACCCCTAGGTCTAGTTGTAACACACAACCCCTAGGTCTAGTTGTAACACACAACCCCTAGGTCTAGTTGTAACACACAACCCCTAGGTCTAGTTGTAACACACAACCCCTAGGTCTAGTTGTAACACACAACCCCTAGGTCTAGTTGTAACACACAACCCCTAGGTCTAGTTGTAACACACAACCCCTAGGTCTAGTTGTAACACACAACCCCTAGGTCTAGTTGTAACACACAACCCCTAGGTCTAGTTGTAACACACAACCCCTAGGTCTAGTTGTAACACACAACCCCTAGGTCTAGTTGTAACACACAACCCCTAGGTCTAGTTGTAACACACAACCCCTAGGTCTAGTTGTAACACACAACCCCTAGGTCTAGTTGTAACACACAACCCCTAGGTCTAGTTGTAACACACAACCCCTAGGTCTAGTTGTAACACACAACCCCTAGGTCTAGTTGTAACACACAACTCCTAGGTCTAGTTGTAACACACAACCCCTAGGTCAAGTTGTAACACACAACCCCTAGGTCTAGTTGTAACACACAACCCCTAGGTCTAGTTGTAACACACAACCCCTAGGTCTAGTTGTAACACACAACCCCTAGGTCTAGTTGTAACACACAACTCCTAGGTCTAGTTGTAACACACAACCCCTAGGTCTAGTTGTAACACACAATAAGTTAAGATAGTTTGCTGGTGTTTGTTGCTAACCCCTGCGCCATATTTTCTCCACTTGCACGCATTTCAAATGAAAACACCTATCACTACCCTACGTCATAGTTAATTGGTGTATTCACCGTGACGGCCTAGGACTGGACTAATGTGATAACTGCGCCTTGTTATAGCTAATTGGTGCATTCACCGTGACGGCCTGGCTCTGGACTAATGTCAATGTGATGAGAGTGGTCATCGTCGACTACGACGGACGAACAACAACATTCACCGTGCATATTGCATGGGCTTTTTTTAAAAAAACAATTTATTATACAACTATTTTAATTCAAGACAAAGTGGCCTCCACAAATCATCTCGCACTATGCAAAAAATGTTGATCTTTCCAAACAGCTAATCCAAAATGACTCGGGGAAAAAAGGTTTACAGTAAAAATTGCCACCGTTACATCATCGGCCGGTAGCAAAAACAAGTGCGGGAAATGAGGCCGTCTCGTCAAATTACTTTTCACAGCTGCTAACTTAGTTACCTTCCCCTGCCAGGTTATTTAATCCCAGCTTATTCCATTTTAAAACTAATGTCAACATCTCTCACAATAATAATAGAAGACCATAGAGTTACACGACCTACTCCACCAGACACTTGAAAACTCTTTACATTTTAAGCATCACATATTTGAGCTAACAGTCGGTAGAAGTAGATGCCCGTGAAGCAAGCGACGGCCGCAGAAGACGTGTTGTAATTGTAAGGTTCAGCCTCAGCCACCTGATGGGAACACGTCCACTACTATTACATAAAAATTTCATCTCTCCATCTCTCCGAATAAGTACGGCGTATACTGACATGTTTAACCCAACACGGACCTACGTCTGTCTGTTACCACATTGCCACCATATGTGTACTAGGCTAGGGTTGTTTGTTAATTGGCTTTCTATTCCTTTTGAACATTTAGCGCATTTCGTTTAAGATTATTTTTTAAATATTCGATAATGAGTGTAAACATCTAGTGAGTAACATTTCCCCCTGTCCTCAATAATAACAATGATGTCTCCCTCCTTTGATCCCAGTAACGTCGTTAGAGAATCACGCGTTCGACCGAGCCTTTCAACACTTCCTAAAGGAGAATGGCTACTCGGGGGCAGCAGTAGCCGCTATGAAGGATGGACGACTGCTACTCGCTAGAGGATACGGTGTAGACAGAGCTGGTCGTAAGGTAAGGCAAACTAAGACACGGACCCACAACGATACATTAATACATAGACACTGACTGTCTTCAGCGAAACATACACGCGTGCTGTTATTCTATAGTATTCACTACTACTACTACTACCCCAGAAAGCGGGGCTGAGGTAACCAGCACTATACTACTAGGTGTACAGCATATCTCATCTGTTCGATGACACATCTTTACATTACTCACATGACTTGACACAATCTACACCCAGGTTTAACATGACACATCCTTCCATATCTGGCACCAATTTATACCCAGGTTTAACATGACACATCCTTCCATATCTGGCACCAATTTACACCCAGGTTTAACATGACACATCCTTCCATATCTGGCACCAATTTACACCCAGCTTTAACATGACACATCCTTCCATATCTGACACCACTTAAAACACATGTTAAAATGACAACCCGCGACCAAGCTCCCTGCTCTAATTATAACGCTAGCACCACCGCTCTCCAAACGCTAGAGTTACAAATCGCTGGTGGTCTCCCGCATTTCAAAGAAAACCTTTGCTAAACTTTACAGTAAGTCAAACCTTCTATACTTGACTAAAAGTCCCGAACATGTCCCCCAAGAATATGCTTGACTTGGTAGTTAACAAGTCTAAGTCTATAAGAGTGTGTGTGTACTTGAATTGGCCCTGTAACTGTAACAGTAAGCCTATAATAAAAGCCAGTGATGCTTGAATTACTTTGTCCAGGTGACTAGCGGCACAAGGTTCCCGGTCTCCAGTCTGGCCAAATCTCTGACAGCTGTGGCTGTCATGCAGCTGGTGAGAGATGAGAAAATATCCCTCAAAGACAAAGTGAGTGTTTACTTTAGAGATGGAAGGGGAGGATATTCTTGTTTACCATAGCTCGAGATGGAAGGGGAGAATATTCTTGTTTACCATAGCTCGAGATGGAAGGGGAGAATATTCTTGTTTACCATAGCTCGAGATGGAAGGGGAGTGAGGGAAATCATAAGTCTGGGCCAACAGAAAAAATAGATAGTAATGAAAAGAAAAGACTCATTAACTTTCCAGGTAATCTAAGGCCATAGAGGCTGACTTGTTGATATGTTAAACCCATTTTAAACATTCCAGTAAGGCCCAATATTAATGTTGGTCACCCCCCCCCCACCCAACTGTGCAGGTATTTGGCGACCTGGGGCTACTGAGTGACATTCAGCCCTGGAGGAAGTCATCAGTGGACGCCAGATTGTATGACATCAATGTGGAGCACCTCATGCGAGACAGCGCGGGCTGGGACGACAGCCAAGGGCCGCTGTATGATGCTGTCCTAAACAAATACTATCAGAACAGGGCTGTAAGGAAGCTGCTGTATTAACTATAATGCAATTAATTTCAGAAATTTTTCTTTGAAATTTTAAATCTATTGTTTTTAACTCTTATTTTAACTTCTAAAATATACACTAGAAAAGAAATTTCACCCTACGTTCAAGCCCAGGAAAAGACTTTCTAAGAAATTTGTATTCTTCATTAATTTTTAAAAATAGTCGGCCAGATTTCAATAAACTATATTTGAAGCGAAATGGAAAGAAGATATTGCTTAACGAAATAGAATTATAAACCCCAGTCCTTGCCTGTGATAAAGATAATTTTTTAAAAGATATATTCCAATCAGGAAAAGGGACAGACAATAAACGATGAACAGATGACTTGAATATGACATGGAATAAAATGATTACTATTAAACAATCGAATTAATTGAACCCATTGTTATCGTTATTTCTACCGCGCAGCATCGGGTCCCAAACATTGCCAAAGAAATGGGTCTGTCCTACCCCCTGGAACCCAAGACACTCATCAGTTACATCATGTCGCAGACACTGTCTTTTAAACCTGGCACCAAGGTGGCCCACTCCAACCTGGCATACCTGGTCCTGGGTCGCGTGGTGGAGGTGGCAGCAGACATGCCCTACAAGGATTACGTCAAGAGGTTGGTTGCTGGTCTTAATGTATATACATCTGTTGTCATTTGTTAGTCACCTCATTGTGGATACATCTGTTGTCATTTATTAGTCACCTTAATGGGGATACATCTGTTGAGTCAGAGAAGAGTAGAGTAGATTAGAGTCTGAGTAGAGTAAGAGTAGAGTAGAGTCAGAGTAGAGTAGAGTCAGAGTAGAGTAGAGTAAGAGTAGAGTCAGAGTAGAGTAGAGTAGAGTCAGAGTAGAGTAGAGTCAGAGTAGAGTAGAGTAGAGCTTAATCATGACCTCACACTATATAGTTCAAATTTAAACAACCCTGTAAAAACAAAGTTTTTGATTTAAATCCCTTATACAGGAGACATAACTAAAGTTATTGATTAGATGCAATATAATATGTACTGAGTGACAAACATTTACAGGCCGAAACTGACTGAATTCTCCTTGCTGTAAAACACGGGGATGTGGTCATCGATGGCTGGAGTGAACTCCAGTGACATGTGGATGTCAACAATAGCACACGGCAAAGGTTACATAGAGATAAACTAAAAATGCATTAATTTAATTACGGTACATTCGATCGATCTGAAATTTTGATACAATGCATTGTTGGTGACATGAGTCTATGTGCAAAATTTCAGCTTTCTAGCGTCACAGGGAAGTGGTTCATTTTTTACTTTTGTTTTACCGCCCGCCTGACGAACCGACCGCGACCCCACGACAAGACGGTGAAGTTAATAAAAGGGATTTAAAAACAATGTTGGAGGTGGGGGATTGGGCTTAGAGAGGAGGGGGGGGGATACCTGGATAACAAAGAATCAATCAATGCTTGATAAATCAATTGAACTATACACACCGACTTTCTCCATTCCTCTAACTGCCCTGTAGATTGTACACATCATTGTTCTAACTATCCTCTGTCTACCAGATTTATCCTGACTCCCTGTGGGATGTGGAACACCCGACCTGACCAGCCACAAGAGGAGTACAGACAAGATGACCTCACAGTGGACAGATCAATCTACCAAGTTATGGACCTATTCACGGTCGACTCAACTTTGGGCTGGTACTCTAACGTCTACGATATGATGAGGTTCTTACGGTGAGCCACACAGACTAAATATTTACATCCATGTCATCCAGTCCACAAGTTTATTTAACAATTGACATATCAATGGACGAACATCATAGGGCTTATGTTGTAGGGCTAAAACTATTTCATTAAGCCTACCAAAAACTTTCATATTTGATACTTTATAAACATTTATAAAAACTGATTCAACTAAACTTGATAATACTTCATAAGCATAGTTAAATATTGATTCAACTAAAGAGAAATTTGAAAAATGTGAAACAGATTTTTAAAACTTGTAAACAAATTTCTCGTCTTTTAAAAAAAATATCTAAACATTTATCATGGTATGATTATTCCCAGATGCACATTTGAGACTCAAGAGATCCTGGATGGTCACCACCTTAACTTGTTGCTGGCCAGGCCAGAATATGGCGGTGATAATTCCAATGAAACCTGGCAGGGAGCAGGCTTCAAGGTCAGCAGTCAAAATTTTGTGTGGCAAAGTGCTGATCCCTCGGCTGATGACCTAATTCTGTATCATGATCTCGGTTCAAAGCCGGACGGAACTGGCCATCACCTTCCGGACTCTTGGATCATCATGTGCTACAACAACAAACAGAGCCAGCTGAGACATGAGAGCAAGGAACTGATGGGGTACCTGGAGCAAGGCACACAGCCCAGGAAACCTGTTCCTTTACGACCTCTCAGAGCTGCACAGACATCCGTTATACAGATCCCAAGACAGCTACGACCTGCCACAGTTCACAGTTGAATACAAAGTGGACGAGCACCACCTCAGTGCATACATGACTGCGTTGCAAGAAGAGGGGTTCAGCATCCAGTGGTTCACTTCCTTTACCCTCAAAGGCCACACACAGTTTCTCATAGTCGGCAAACACATCCACCGGTCGGCACAAACCCAACACCGGGACATCTTCGAGCATGGCATGGACCACAGACATCTGCTCAAGCGCAAGCTGCAGCTGGAGGAGGTCGGCTACAACATGACGCAGCTACACAGCTACAAGAGCAGCTCACATTCCGACACCGTGGCTTTTGCTGCGGTCTTCCGGTACGAGGCGTTCTCGGTGGACAAGCAGATGAAGTACGGCACCAACCATCTCCCAGAACCCTATGAGAAGTTGGTGCAGATGTACTACGAGAAACAATTCTATCCCATCTCCCAGACGGTGGTCTATGACAAAGAAGATGAAGAGTTCTCTTTTATTTTTGTCAAGGACTTCGGGGACGAGAGGATTGATTTCAAACACTATTACGACCTGACCTCCAAGCGCCTGGCTAAGTTGACAGCAGATCACGCCAAGGTAAAGCTCTACTTGTCTTACCTCAATTCCTATGACGTAGAAGGAAAGTTCAGATTCTCTGCTGTGTACACCAATGCCACTACCACTAAGGGCACTCTGGAGATTGACCAATCGCTGGATCATGGGACACAAATAACTATTGCAAACTTGAAAGTTGGAGAGTTCCCAAAGTTTATAGTGCCTTATGTTGATGAGGGTCAACAGTTCAGATTGGTCATTTATTTTGAGCAAATGTAGATTCAACAATGGTATTTTGAAAAGTTAAAAGCAAACTATTGTGCTGCTCCTACCATAAGTGTTGAACAGTTTTTTATTTTATAAAGTCTGGTGCAATCTTTCTAATATAAATATATTTAATAAGCCAAACACACAAAAAACTATCAGTTTAGAAATATCTAGGTCAAATTAGTGTTCGTTATTCTATTATTTATCACAGTACATTTATAATAATTTTAAAGATATATTATCAGTTCTTATTAGTCAAGTTATAATTCAAAAACTGTTTGATGGTGAGGAGAAAGAAAAAAAAAGAAAGTCTAAACCTGAGAGGGACACAATAGCAGATTAAAATAATGACATGACGGTTAGGGTTATTCTATTTTATAGTACTCTTTTTATTTTATTTTTAAATTTTTTTTGTGTGTCCCATAACCTCGTGGTCGTAGGGGGTTCTGATGTTTCCATTAGAACTTTCTCTGGGTTGGTAGACCTGGCGGTAAACTGTAGTTTACTGGACCTCAAATTGCAAAATGCAAAAATGAGGAAATAAAAGGTGCAAGAACTATTAGCATAAAAGTAAAAGATTCGACATTTGTCACTTATGTACACTTGCGGTTTCATATGAGTTTAGAGGTAAGTTTGGACAGCTATACACATGACCCGAGGACCACAACAAAACCTAGACTCAAATACACACAAATTTAATTTAAAAAATAATCAAATTAATTAATGGTAAAAAAAAAGGCCTTACTTCCTTAAACTCCTCAAAATAAAATAACAATTAATTAAATTAAGGACATGGCTTCAGAAATTGATAATGAGAGTATAACATGCCAAGCTGTGTACTGTAGAAATTAAGACCCTTTCTATTAATGTTTTCATAGTATTAACAAGGAAGACAAAGTCATTCTTACAAAAAATGTGACAGATAGTTTGACAGATTGTACAAAAAGTGACATTAGTGACAAGACATTGTTACAAAAATGTGCACAGATTAAGTTTGACAAGACATTGTTACAAAAATGTGCACAGATTGAGTTTGACATATGCACAGTAAATTCAGGTATCATTTCCCCGTCTGTTTGATGAACATTCGTTTAACACAATGATCAAAACAATTACAGATTGGATTCTTTATGTATAATTATTTGCAAAACACTTTTCATTCTTGGCATGGTAGCTGTGCAAAATAACCTGAAGGCCAACCAGTGGCTCATCACCACAACTTGTATTCATTCATCTACAACACAGTTTGCCTGAAGGCCAACCAGTGGCTCATCACCACAACTTGTATTCATTCATCTACAACACAGTTTGCCTGAAGGCCAACCAGTGGCTCATCACCACAACTTGTATTCATTCATCTACAACACAGTTTGCCTGAAGGCCAACCAGTGGCTCATCACCACAACTTGTATTCATTCATCTACAACACAGTTTGCCTGAAGGCCAACCAGTGGCTCATCACCACAACTTGTATTCATTCATCTACAACACAGTTTGCCTGAAGGCCAACCAGTGGCTCATCACCACAACTTGTATTCATTCATGTACAACACAGTTTGGGTTTGTGTCTGGTAGTAACATGGAATTAAAATGAAAATACTTTGAAAATAGCACCAACATTTAATTACAGTTGAGGTGTGTCACGATGGCTGACACATAATTTTAACAAAAAATCAAATTGTGAAAACAATTCATGTTGCATCCAAGATGATATTATTTGCCCTAAGCAGGTTCTCAACATTTTGGGTAACAAATTTTGCAGGTTTTTCTCCAACCCCCTTCCCTCCAATAAAGCAGAGCCTGTTCTCAACAATGTGTATAATTAAAGCTAGTTCAGTGTAAATGGTTCAGTGAGCACAGATAGAGGCTGCATGTCTTTACACATACATATCATAAGCTATAAGAATGTTTGTCATAAATTAACTGTCATGTGGCTATCAAAGAAGTGTGTATGTTTGTTGCTAAATATTGCTAAAGGTCACTAGTTTAGATTAACAGCTTGTAGTTAACATATGCAAATGATCATTTGTAAAATGTTCAACAAAACAGAGTTGCTTAGAGCATGAGATTGTAAAAATACACCAAGATAATATTCATGAACTATGATGTAATTTATAACTTGTAAAATGATTTAATTGCTATGAAATTGGTAACAAAATAAATATTTTACTACTCATTTCATCTCCTGTTGTCACTTTTCAGCACTATAATGTTTTTTCTTTTTATAAAGTTAATAAAATTCTTATTAACATTGACAGACTCTAATAATTCATTCCTTTAAGCAGTGGTTTATTTTGAATATCATGTATTTCATTTTTTATTTCAACACAAAAATGTTATTCTAAATGACATATATCAATGTGCATTAGTCTATCTGTTTACAAAACATTCTTCTATTTCCATTTGGAGCATCAGCTTGTTCATTTGATCAGCTTGTTCATTTGATCAGCTTGTTCATTTGAATGCTAAACCATTATGTTATAAATAACAGCTAACCTGCCGAATGTTCGTAATGGCTACAAAATTAATTGAATTATATATTGTTATAAACATTTATGCTAGGTGACTAACTATAACAGCATTCATTAAGCTGTGATATGAAACTGGATACAGTTACCAAAAGGCAGCAAATTTAGAAATATTACTGTTTTAAAAAAAATAATGTAAAAAAATCTTTTTTTTAAAAGGACACGCTTTTATTTACAATAATTTACATATAGAAAGTGATGATCGCCCCACGCTTTTATGTGCAGTAGATAGGTTCACCGATTTCACAGAAAATTTTTATTTTCTTCTTTTTAGTGCACTTTCTATATGTAAATAAAAGCGTGTCCTTTTTAAAAAAAGATTTTTTTTTACATTATTTTATTTTCTACTTTTTAGTATCAACATTTTTTAAAATTGATTTTTCGACCTTATCAATTCAATTTAATTAGTTAAACTTCATTGTTAATAACTTAAATGTGATAGTGGTAAAAAAAAAGATTATTCATAACAAATTTATGTATAATACAAAAAAAACAACATTTTCCCTAACTGAAAATTGAACCTCGTACCCCATGTCGGCAACGATTACGCTTATTTTTCGGCCAGCAAGACTTCTTGTTGATAGTACTTTTTACACGCTTTAAATTGTATCCCTCTAGGGCGAATTGAGGCATGGTTCATTGATGCGAGTGATAATATTTTATATAGACAAAAATTAAAAACTAAAAGTGCATTAATTTAATTACGGTACATTCGATCGATCTGAAATTTTAATACAATGCATTGTCATTCACGATCTATCTGTGGTAAAATTTTGAGATCTCTAGGACCATCAAAAGTGGTTTAATTTTACGTTACAAGATTTGACGGAAGGATTGATGGAAAATACAACATACAAACAGTGTGAGTTAAATAAAAGCGTGCGAATTTTCAACTTCAATGGTGCAAATATTTCAAATATTTTGAAGAACCCTGATTAAGTTATCAAGTAAATATGTCAGGCATAATAAACATTGATACAAATAAAGAGTAAAAGAATGTTATTACCTTAACTAAAGCTCCCACAGTGCCACAAAACACTCTGACAGAGTACAAACAACAGTCTTGCTGACAGTCAAACAATCTTGTCTCTGTTCTTAAAGCTGAAAAATATGATATGTTTATGATCAATACTGCATGAGAAGTTTTTAGATAGTAACTAAGTAAAATGCTTTAAATTAGGGCTGTTGTATGGCAACCGTCCGTCTTCATGGGACAATGGCGTGTACTCCTGCTCCTCTGCCCTTTCTCCTGGCCCTTCTCTCTTCACTCAAAGCGATGAGGGATGCTTCCGCGACATGAATGCCCTCACTTTTGCCCGCCAGGAGGTGCGCTCCACAGCAATGGTCTCCCACGTTTTATGGTCTATCTGTGCCAATGACATGTCTTTCTTGCAAACGTCCTTGAAGCGCAAGCAGGGGCGACCTCTTTTTCTCATACCGGTTGCCAGCTCACCGTAAAACAAGGCTCTAGGAATGCGCTCCGAGCACATCCTGTGGACATGACATAACCACCGCAGGCGCCTCTCACTCAGAATTGAGTGCATACTCAGCATATGGCTTCTTCTGAGTACCTCGACATTGGTGATCTTGTCCTGCCACTTGATGCGTAGAATCATACGCAAGCATCGTAAGTGGAAGTTGTTGAGCTGCTTTGTTTGCTTGGCGTAGGTCGTCCAGCACTCACTGCCATAGAGGAGTGTGCTGAGCACGCAAGCATGGTACACAGTGATTTTCGTCCTATCTGTGAGCTGCGCATTGTTCCACACTCTTTGATTCAGCCTAGCCATTAATGATGCGGCCTTGCCGATTCTGGTTCCTATTTCCTTATCCAGGGAAAGTGTGCTTGTGATGTTACTGCCAAGGTAGGTGAAATCATCGACGACGTTTAAGGTGTTTTCCTCAATGGAGATTGCTGGAAGGCGGTCAGTGCCTTGTCTCATTATGTTGGTCTTTTTTAGGCTAATCGTTAAACCAAAATCCTTGCATGCCTCTGAGAACTTATTGACCAACTGTTGGAGTCCTGCCTCTGTATGTGAGGTAAGGGCTGCGTCATCCGCGAAGAGCAACTCTCTGATTAATACATTTTCCAATTTGCTCTTCGCACGGAGCCGGCTGATATTATATAGGTTTCCATCCGTCCTGGTATGAATGTTCACACCCTCGGAGCAGACCTCGAAAGCATGTCGCAATAGCATAGAGAAAAAGATACCAAAGAGTGTTGGAGCAAGTACACAGCCCTGTTTGACTCCGCTACAAACTGGGAAGGGTTCTGAGGTAGCACCATCGAGGAGCACTGTGCTGTGCATATTGGTGTGGAAGGACTCGATGATGGAGAGAAGCCGCGGCGGACATCCTATTTTTTCCAGTATACGTAGCAGACCCTTGCGGCTGACCAGGTCAAATGCCTTCGTCAAATCTATGAAGGCAATGAAGAGGGGTTTCTGTTGCTCCCGACATTTCTCTTGTAGCTGACGGAGTGAGAAAATCATGTCCATGGTTGATCGGCCAGCCCGAAAACCACATTGTGATTCTGGGTAGACATTTTGTGCCAGAATTTGCAGTCGTGCAAGGACCACTCTGGCAAATGCCTTTCCCACAATACTCAGTAAGGAGATACCACGATAGTTATTACAATCGCTGCGATCACCTTTGTTTTTGTAAAGCGTGACAATTTTGGCGTCGCGCATTTCCTGTGGGATGTGTCCGCATTCCCAGCAATCGCATATGAGTTCGTGCAGAGGCTTCAGTAGTGCTGGTTTGCCGTACTTAACTACTTCTGCAGGAATGCCATCGTTACCTGGAGCCTTCCCATTGCTCAGATTATCAATTGCCTTACTAAGCTCCTCTAATGACGGTTGGGCATCAAGCTGATCTAGAACTGGTAGTTCTGGGATTCTATCTATGGCAGAGTCAGTTATACTACATTCTGTGTCGCATATAGTTCTAGATAATGCTCAGTCCAACGCCGCAACTGATGGTCTCGTTCTGTAATCATCACACCTGACTTTGACGTAATTGGAGCAGACTTTGATATTGTGGGTCCAGTTGCCTTTTTTATGCCTTCGTACATTTTTTTAGATTAATTAGGGCTGTTAACGATTAATTTAAATTTAATCGTTAACTTTTGAAGAATTAACGATTAATTAATAGTTAATTTCGATTAAAGCAAAAAATTCATATTTATGATGTCATAAGAAACATTTATTAAACGTACTTGTTGAAAATCGAGGTAACACTGGAATGTCTTCTTTATATGGCATCTTTTAACCAACAACGCAAACAGACAAGTGTATTGACATAATTTGGTTCAAGTGATGAGCAGGTCTCATTGACAATATATCGAACCGAGCTGAACAATCGTATGTAAGCGAAGTTTTAGAACCATGGTAGCAATGTTCCCATTAAGCAGCGTGGCTGTGCAGATATTTGACAGACGCCACGCAGGAGTTTAGAATCACTGTGCGGCAAATTTTGTAAAATATTGCACTAAAAATAGATGTTGTGCAACTTTGCACACAAGTTTTTTTTAACTTTGCACAAGGACCAACAGAGCTTAGACTTAGAGGGAACATTGCATGGTAGGCAAATGATTTCTCACAATGGTTACAATAACCTTTATCAACATTTTCATCATTCACGTCAGTCATTATTTTAAAACCAAAATGTTTTTGTAATTGTCCGGAAATCAGTTTATATTTATATCGGCAGAAATATTTTACTTTTTGACTTCAAGTACATTTATAAGTTATAAGTGGTGGGTCGATTAATCAATTTAAAAAATTTTAAACGATAAAAAGTTTTAACGATTAATCGAGAAATTAATCGTTAATTTCTGCAGCCCTACTTTAAATACAAAATCATTATTTAAGATCAGGCTCCATAGAAAATATTGGGACGAATATAATTCTCTATTATGTTTGCAAAATAATCAACAAATTTTTAAAATATTTAAAAGATTATGAGACAGTGGTTCAAAGATAAATTTAGTGATTGAAATAACGTTGAACTACAACATGGATTGGGAATTGGGATATAGCATAGTCTCCAAATTAGTATTGGGATATAGCATAGTCTCCAAATTAGTATTGGGATATAGCATAGTCTCCAAATTAGTATTGGGATATAGCATAGTCTCCAAATTAGTATTGGGATATAGCATAGTCTCCAAATTAGTATTGGGATATAGCATAGTCTCCAAATTAGTATTGGGATATAGCATAGTCTCCAAATTAGTATTGGGATATAGCATAGTCTCCAAATTAGTATTGGGATATAGCATAGTCTCCAAATTAGTATTGGGATATAGCACAGTCTCCAAATTAGTATTGGGATATAGCATAGTCTCCAAATTAGTATTGGGATACAGCATAGTCTCCAAATTAGTATTGGGATACAGCATAGTCTCCAAATTAGTATTGGGATATAGCATAGTCTCCAAATTAGTATTGGGATACAGCATAGTCTCCAAATTAGTATTGGGATATAGCATAGTCTCCAAATTAGTATTGGGATATAGCATAGTCTCCAAATTAGTATTGGGATATAGCATAGTCTCCAAATTAGTATTGGGATATAGCATAGTCTCCAAATTAGTATTGGGATATAGCATAGTCTCCAAATTAGTATTGGGATATAGCATAGTCTCCAAATTAGTATTGGGATATAGCATAGTCTCCAAATTATGTCTCCATGTTATTCTTGGGAGGAAATAAATCTTCTTAAAATAAATTATTAAAATTAAATTACTGACAAAATTAAAAAATCCACTTTATTTTTCCATTATGTTAGAACACTAAATTAATGTATTGATTACTGTTATCCAAAATAGCACATTTTAGTAAAGTTTAAATATGGTTAAATATTGTTAAAATACATTGTTTCCAATTTAGAGACAACATCAAAATTGTTAAAAGACAATGCTATTGTGCTAATAGCCAAATTTTCTGAAGCAGCTACCGTGCTGGTGTAGGCACCCATGAAAGACTACTCTGAAAATCTACCAGCCAGGGTTTCTCAAAAGCAGGTGCTTATTTTTAGACTAACTCAGTTGTAATCTTCATGTAATCTTCATGTAATCTTCATGTAATCTTCATGTAATCTTCATCACTGAAACATTCAAAAAGCCATCTGCTTTCAGGAGTCCTTTTATTTTTAAAGACAACGATATATGGATAACATTGTAGATTCATGATTTGTGCAATTACCTGGGTCAAACATGATGTCACCTACTAGAGTACGTGAATGAGCTGATTAAATGTTCGCCTGGCACTGCCTGGCAGCTATTTGATAATGTAGCTGCATACATGGACCAATTGACTAACTAAACATAAATATATGAACAGCTTGGAGCAGGCCATCTCCCTTTGTCATAACCCTCACTGGAACAGCTCAAGTGTCAACAGCTACTGGTCGGATAACGACTTGCAGAACAGTGATGATTATCCAGACTCTAGATGTTCTTTAAGTTATAAAAAAACTCTCCCGCTTAGACAACAAGGATGACATGACAGGCAGTTTCAACTAAAAAGAACAGAGCTCAAGAGCTGCTCATCACTTCCAATGATAGTTGAGCTGCTCATCACTTCCAATGATAGTTGAGCTGCTCATCACTTCCAATGATAGTTGAGCTGCTCATCACTTCCAATGATAGTTGAGCTGCTCATCACTTCCAATGATAGTTGAGCTGCTCATCACTTCCAATGATAGTTGAGCTGCTCATCACTTCCAATGATAGTTGAGCTGCTCATCACTTCCAATGATAGTTCAGCTGCTCATCACTTCCAATGATAGTTGAGCTGCTCATCACTTCCAATGATAGTTGAGCTGCTCATCACTTCCAATGATAGTTGAGCTGCTCATCACTTCCAATGATAGTTGAGCTGCTCATCACTTCCAATGATAGTTGAGCTGCTCATCACTTCCAATGATAGTTGAGCTGCTCATCACTTCCAATGATAGTTGAGCTGCTCATCACTTCCAATGATAGTTGAGCTGCTCATCACTTCCAATGATAGTTGAGCTGCTCATCACTTCCAATGATAGTTGAGCTGCTCATCACTTCCAATGATAGTTCAGCTGCTCATCACTTCCAATGATAGTTGAGCTGCTCATCACTTCCAATGATAACTGAAACAAGCTTCCAAGATGACAACACATTTTTTATTATGCCTCCTGTCCTCAAATGTACAGTGATACCTTTGCCTTTGCTGTGCCACAATAACTTAGTAGTCCTTGAAACTAATTGACTAATACTAATACTTTCAGCGGTATAATTTAGTATGGTTTAGTCATGGGGAACATTATACATAGTGATCATAGTCATAGATTCCTCATTAACATAATATAGAGTATAAAGTTGATAGAGCCAGAATAAAAAAGAAACATACACACTGATCTTGACTTGATTCCTCAATAACATAATGTAGAGTATAAAGTTGATAGAGCCAGAATAAACAAGAAACATACACACTGATCTTGACTTGATTCCTCAATAACATAATGTAGAGTATAAAGTTTATAGAGCCAGAATAAAAAAGAAACATACACACTGATCTTGACTTGATTCCTCAATAACATAATGTAGAGTATAAAGTTTATAGAGCCAGAATAAACAAGAAACATACACACTGATCTTGACTTGATTCCTCAATAACATAATGTAGAGTATAAAGTTTATAGAGCCAGAATAAACAAGAAACATACACACTGATCTTGACTTGATTCCTCAATAACATAATGTAGAGTATATAGTTTATAGAGCCAGAATAAACAAGAAACATACACACTGATCTTGACTTGATTCCTCAATAACATAATGTAGAGTATAAAGTTTATAGAGCCAGAATAAAAAAGAAACATACACACTGATCTTGACTTGATTCCTCAATAACATAATGTAGAGTATAAAGTTTATAGAGCCAGAATAAACAAGAAACATACACACTGATCTTGACTTGATTCCTCAATAACATAATGTAGAGTATAAAGTTTATAGAGCCAGAATAAACAAGAAACATACACACTGATCTTGACTTGATTCCTCAATAACATAATGTAGAGTATAAAGTTTATAGAGCCAGAATAAACAAGAAACATACACACTGATCTTGACTTGATTCCTCAATAACATAATGTAGAGTATAAAGTTTATAGAGCCAGAATAAACAAGAAACATACACACTGATCTTGACTTGATTCCTCAATAACATAATGTAGAGTATAAAGTTTATAGAGCCAGAATAAACAAGAAACATACACACTGATCTTGACTTGATTCCTCAATAACATAATGTAGAGTATAAAGTTTATAGAGCCAGAATAAACAAGAATCATACACACTGATCTTGACTTGATTCCTCAATAACATAATGTAGAGTATAAAGTTTATAGAGCCAGAATAAACAAGAAACATACACACTGATCTTGACTTGATTCCTCAATAACATAATGTAGAGTATAAAGTTTATAGAGCCAGAATAAACAAGAAACATACACACTGATCTTGACTTGATTCCTCAATAACATAATGTAGAGTATAAAGTTTATAGAGCCAGAATAAACAAGAAACATACACACTGATCTTGACTTGATTCCTCAATAACATAATGTAGAGTATAAAGTTTATAGAGCCAGAATAAACAAGAAACATACACACTGATCTTGACTTGATTCCTCAATAACATAATATAGAGTATAAAGTTGATAGAGCCAGAATAAAAAAGAAACATACACACTGATCTTGACTTGATTCCTCAATAACATAATGTAGAGTATAAAGTTTATAGAGCCAGAATAAACAAGAAACATACACACTGATCTTGACTTGATTCCTCAAAAACATAATATAGAGTATAAATTTTATAGAGCCAGAATAAAAAAGAAACATACACACTGATCTTGACTTGATTCCTCAATAACATAATATAGAGTATAAAGTTACAGGCCTACCCCTGGCCTTAATAATATTTCAAAGAAGTCAAAATTCATGATTTCTTTTGAATAAAATGATAATGAATAACAACTTAGTAAACTTAACCGAATAAATTTTAAAATTTTAAACTTAAAGACCACTAGACTGACCAGAGTAGCCACTAGTACCAACTAATTAATAATTTAATCAGTTTTATTGATGCATGTAGCGTAAATTTGTATTCATGCCATGCCCATAGTTTTGCTATACTTTTTAGTTTGAGACTTTAGTTTGCTAAAGTTGAACTATGTTGATGATATTATATATATATATTTGTAATTCACCAGGACAAGCAAAAGCAATGGTAGTAAAGGGTGGGGGGCAGGTAACAACAACCACAGTGCGCATGTCTAGAGATCAACAATGTCTCGACAACTCCCCCCACCCCCGATGTTCATTCGCATTGTTTTCATTTCTTCGTGCTGCTGTTTGTGCCCTTTCTTTGCACTATCTATGAGCAAGTTTTTTTAAGTTTCACTAAAAGCCTAAGATGTACATTTTTTGTTAAAAACAATAATAAATAATTCCTACGAAGTGTCTACATCTCTGGTTACTAGACTGATAGAAGGGCCCTATGCGGCTTAGCATACAAAACGGATTGCGCAGGGCCCAGTTTGGGTAGGGATAAGGAATTAATAAGGATAATAAGTCAAAATTTTAAGTTAGCCTGGGCCTATGAAAGTGCTGGGCCCACTGCGGCAGCATAGGTTGCAGTGCCCTAAGACCGGCCCTGGCCACGGGTCATATCTAGTTAATATTAATACACATAATTAATACTGATAGCTCTTCTGTCTTAAATCTTAAACTTAATTACTGATTTATTACTAAGGCTATGAGTACTATGACTATAGTAGACAATAGACTATAGTCCAAATTAATAAGCCATTATCATTTTTAGTTATTCAATATGAAGACTCTGAAGAACTCAAGGGAAAAAACGGCTATGTGAAATTTTCTTAGTTTTGAGATATTCAAGTTTAAAAGTTCAAAATTATACAGAGTTCTCATAAATTAACTAAATAGATTTGAATTTTTAATTGGGTCAGAAACCTACTTTTTTCATAAAACCTCTTTCAAAGTCAGAGCATTCTATTTGGCTGTTTATCGTTATAGCAGACAAGATGGCGGTCGACTTAAGAAAATTCTGTGGAATTCTACAATTGTCTCCCCTTACCCGACACCCTGCAAATATTCAATGATTTATTATGGGTTTGTGTTCTTGCATCGATAGTGACAACTACAGGAACCACAGGGGAGGGATGTGGGGAGGGGGCACTTAATATTAGATTCTTAGACAATTAATCTTCAAATTAAGAAAATGTTTAATTACTTTAATAAATTAAAAAATTAAAATAAGGGGAGGAGTTACTTAAGAGGAGTGTCCCCCCCCCCTTTTCACATTTCAAAATTACCGCAAAATGAGGAACTATATACTATGCAGACCTGATAGGGGTACTGCAAAATTGCCCGGGAAGATTTGCCCGCCTACAGTTACAGCGTTCTTTTGACCAGTAGTAGTAGCATCGTGCTGAAAGTTTTAGTTAATTTTTTGTGCAGATCTGAATGTAAGACTTAACCAGATTGTCTGAACTTTATTTTTTGATGGACATCACACACGCGTTCAAGCGTCGGAGGCGCAAAACACTAGTGGGGGTCCGGGTGCATGCCCCCCCCCCGGAATTTTTTTTTAATTAACAGATTAAAACACCCAATTTAGAGCTATCCTGAAAAGAAAATGCAGATTAATTTATATCAATAAAAGACATCATGCTTCAATATTATGTAGATTGTTAACATCAAACAAAGAGAAATAAAGGGAAAAAATGAAAATGACTGATCTAAGTCATATGGCTATATTCTGAAAAATAATAATGTATTCTTAGTTGAACCATGGAATGACACCATCCTGCATCATTATTTAAAAGATGCAAAAAAAGAAAGTTAATGTGAATTAGTAAAAAAAAACTTCCATATCCCATAGGGCGACAGACTGTGTGTGTCTTTTTATGAAGGATTTGCCTTTCTTGCTATAATCAAGTCTACAATCAGAGTAAACACAAACAACTACACCGGGTTTATTTAATTTTCACACATATTTTGATAGATAATCTCCATTACTGTCTTTTTCTTCGAGCCAGTCCCATCGAAACTTATTCCTTAATCCATTTTCAATCGCTTTAAGATCTGATTTACGATCGATAACCGTAAAGCCATCCATCTTGAAACGAATATGCGCCAGTTCGTCACTTTTCGTATTCGCATTATTTTATTAATGCCGAAATATCATTGTCGGCAAGCCGACGTCAGCAGCTATCGAAGTCTAGGGCCAAGATAAATTTCCGACACTGATTGTCAGCAGACGAGTCGCGCTAGAAAGGTCACATTAAATCATCACTGAGATTATTCTGGCGCTGTTATTCTGTTATGGGTTGGTAAGCAGGTTATTTATGAAAAAAAAGTATTACATTTGTTAATATATTTTTCGCAGATTATTATTTATTTTTTTTTAAATTTCCCGTCCTTGTCGTTATTCCGACAATTGTCGGCAGAAATGCAGGTCTGTTACTGTTGTTGTATAAAATTTCTCAAAATGAAATGTGAATTTTCTAAAAATTGGAAAGTGTTAGGGTTAGGTGTAGAATTTTTATTTGTGAATTTAGGGTTAGGTTTACTTTAGTTATAGAATTTTTAATTGTGAATTTAGGGTTAGGATTACGGGTTAGAATTTTCCTAAGCTTAGTTGGTAATTAAAACTTCAAGAAAAAGAAACAAATAAATTCAAAATATTACATTCATGGAAAAGAACTGACCCAAACTAAAGATGCAAAATACTTAGGAGTCTTAATAAATGAGAAACTATCATGGAATCCCCATGTCAATGAAGTTATTAAAAAATCAAACAAAACCTTAGGCTTTATAAAAAGGAACTTCAACAAATGTAATAGAGATATAAAACTAAAATGCTACCTCACTTTGGTGAGACCTGTACTAGAATATGCATCTTCTGTATGGGACCCATCCACCAAAGAAAACATTGATAAACTAGAACAAATTCAAAAAAGAGCTGCCAGATTCATAACAGGAGAATATTCGAAACTGACAAGAATAACACCATTAGTTAAATCATTAAACCTTGAAACACTAGAGGATAGAAGAACCAAGAGCAAAGTAGTAATCATACATAAAGCAATTAATTCTAATTTAGAAATACAACACAAAGATAACTTAATACAACCCTCAGATAGACATAATCATAAGGATAAAAACACCTTTCTTATTCCGTATGCAAGAACAAACACATACAAGTTTTCCTTCTTCCCGTCCGGAATTCGGGCGTGGAATGGGTTGACTGAAGAATCCAGGAAAACCAACACTTTATCAACATTTAAATCTCTAATAAAAATGCAGGACTAAACACAAACCATAGATAAGCGTAGGACGCAATAATCTTCTGTATAGAAGGAGCGTCTGTAAACAGATAAGATAAGATAAGATTAAATGTTATTTTTTATACCGGCCTGTACTGTAGTCTACGGTCTACGTAATGAATTGAAGAAATGGCCCAAAAATTTAAGATAAGACTTCTGAAGAATTACAATTAACTTCTAAACCATTTATATTATAAATTAATATTAAAAGTAATGTCTTGTAAATATTACCTCCTTTTGTCACTTATGAAGTTCATATACAACTTTGTTTACAAAATTAAACTCTTTTTAACACGCCGTGTAGTCACTCTATTTACCGAGACAGTTTCAATTTTAGAACAGTCGCTCAATTTACCAAAATCACAATTTCCATGTCTTTAAAAATCTATTTGAAAGGGAAGATTTTTTAAGTATTTTAAGTAATAAAATTAATATAAGATAAAATAAAGTGTTAAATAGACCTTAAATTCATAATTCGGCATGCAAGACTAGACATAAACCAGTGATAAGCGTAGGACGCAATAATCTTCTAGTTTACATTAAAGTTAAAGGTTTATCTGTAACAGATAAAATAAGACACTTGAATGGATTTAACAAAATTAAAATAATTTTTTATCGTTATTGAATCATTAATTTTGATAACAGTTAGCCTATTTCTTTATGATTTTAAATTGTATTTTTTAGAATAATTTGAAATATTTAATTTCCTTTGAACTAAAAGTATTCATTTAAAAAATTAGGAATTCTATTGTTAAAGTCCTACCAAAACAACCTGCTAAGGCGAAATAAAAAGATAAACTGGAACAAATTCAAACAGGGGCTAATAGATTCATTCTTGAAAAATATTCAAGATTGACAAGAGTAAGCTGACACCATAAGTTAATTAATTATAATTTGGAAATACAATGATAATATAATACAACCTTCAGACTCACATAGGCGTATGGATAAAAAATACTTTTCGTATTCCGTACAAATTCTCGTTCTCATCTGGAATTTGGACGTGTAATGGGTTGCCTAATGAAATCAGGAAAACTAACACACTATCGTGACGTTATTTATGGACGGCCCCTTAAACGTATTTCATTGCAAATTTTCAATTAGAAAATATAGATTTTAGGGGGGGGGTGGTTAAAGCTTTGTGACATCATATTGGAGGGGGTTCCAAATTTTTGCGACGAATTGTTTTGATGGACATAGAGAAGAAAAAGTGGAAAGACATTCTTGTACAGGTTGCTCGATATTACATTGTTTCTCGCCAAGCAAAACCTACCATTCGGGGCCAAAATGAGGATGCATCTTCAATGAATAAAAGAAATTCTCTTGAAATGGCTGGGATGCTTTCTAGATATGATCCAATGCTGAAAGAGCATCTAATCAGGTTAAAGTGAAGGACATGTTAACTCAAAGCATCAGTATCTTATCTAATACCAAAAACTCAGAGTGACTTCATACGTTAATCATGTGAAGGTGAAGTTTGTCATTGATATAAAATCTGCCAGATATTTTGGGATGATGTTTGATAGCACAACCCACACATCACACACACACACTGATCAAATGTCATGAGCAATGTTCCCTCAAAGGTTCGTTGGTCTGTGTGAAAAATGAAAATAAAAAACAACTCGTGTACAAAGTTGCACAGCATTCATTCTTTGTACAAAAATAATACTCCTCACCAAAAAGATAAAATATTATCCTTTGCAAAACTTGCTGAGCGTTAATTCTAAACAGCTGCGCGGCGTCGGACGGATTTTTTCGTGGTCGCGCAGCTTAAAGGGAAGATTGGTCGTGAGTACTCGTGAAGGGGTGACACCATGAGTTACCGCACCGGGTGACAGCAAGCAGCAACGCTAGTGACAAGTGACGCTTCTGCGTCCACACAAGCAATTATTATTTGTAAGTGGAAAGAAAGTCTTACATAAAATGAATCGAAATATTACTATTTTTGTTATAACGTAATTTTGGTGATGAAACTATAGAGTAAGCACAATTTTAATTTTCTGAAATTTATTTTCTTTAAAACGAATCAATTCATTTTTCGTCCAATGCATTTTATATTTAAAGTGAATGGACATTTTTAATCCAAGCCAAGTTTGTGGTAGGGAAGTCAAACAAAGATGGCATCTCTTGGTGTTGTGTCGAAGTCCAAAATCATATGGAACATGTATTCTTATTCAAACCTTCGAAAATGGTATGAATAATTATTATCTCAGCATTTTTTATATATAGATATAAAAGTGAAGCCTGTCATTTCGGAAGCAAGGTAGAATTAAAATTGCTATAGCTTTTTAAAAAAAAATTGCATTCATAAAATTTAAAACTTAAGTCCAATTTGAGGGTTTTTTTGGACTTTGGACTCCAAAAAAATTAAAATTATTGTTGTCAGTCACTGATCTTTAAATTTGTTTGAATTAAATGAAATTACAGAAGTGCAACTCCCCAACTGTATTGACAAATTGGTTTTAATTTTAAAAAATGGAAAATTAAACTTTTGAACTTGAATCATGAAGCTGATTAAAAAAAACAACTAAGATTTAAGATGAACTGATTCATTAAGTCTTTTACCTAAGACCTAAGTTTGACTAAAAGACTAAGATGTAAATTTTTGTTAAAAACAATAATTAATAATTTCTACGAAGTGTCTAGATCTCTGGTGACTAGACTGATAGAAATAGGGAGGGTGGGGGTGAGGTATCTGTCCAGCAGGCTATTACATGACCACTACACAGGATTGCTGAAATAAAAGTGGGATGTATTCTTTGGTCAGTCATAATACTTCACTCGCTTCGTAGGTTATTCAGTTTAAGCGCTATTGCCATAAACTGGAGGTCGAGGGTTTGAATCACTTTGAGTTCCCACCTGGAAAGGGATAGCAAAGTAAATCAGTGTTGTTTTTTTTAAGTAAGGTGGCAAAGATTGTTTTGTTTAAAAATGACTATATCATTGAAAATTTTTTTTTAAAATATAATGATTCAGCCCACTTTTTTATACCTACTTAAAGATTTTTGTTGTAAATTTCATTGTATATCATATTGTATTTACTGCATTCAAACTTACTTATATTAGTATCAAAGTGACCAAAACAGTAAATTTTTAAGTAAACACCGAAACAAACTTTTAATAACCAAACAAAAATTACAAATTTTAAAAAATGAAGACTTCTCTATTAATGAAGATTTTTTAAGCAGATCCATTTGAAACAAGCAAGTCTTTGATACCAAAAATCACTTCTTAAAAAAAAAGTTTAACCTCAATTTTCAGTGTTGTAAAGATTCTGTTATATTTGATCCATTCAAAATGATTTTATATTCATTCTATTTTGTATAATGTAAGAAACCTTAACTATCTCACTATAGAATATACTTCAGTGTCAACTTTGTCAAAACAATAGTAGTTAGGTAATGACATTTTTTTTCAAGCATATATAAATATGAAAATGCTATTATGTTTAAAATATTGTATAATCACATTTTATATTGCAGCCTCCTCAAGTCTGCCAGGGTTAGAATGATTCATGTTTCTGCTGGAATTAAATTTCCAGCTCATGATAAAGAATTTGAGAAAGCAAAGGAACGTCTTAATTCATTAAAAGAGGATCCTGGACCTAATGTCAAACTAAAAATTTATGGGCTGTTTAAGCAAGTATGAAAATGACATTGGATTTGATCCCTAAAATTTTATATAATTTAAATTTTTGTGGGATTGTTTTCTTTTTTAAGCATATGAAATTTAACATAGGTTGTACATTATTACTTTTATGCATTAGTAATTTAATTTATGGAAAATCTATTTGAACTATGAAAATTTAATTATATTTGTTTAAGTAACTTTAAGTAATTGAATTCAATATATTTTGTTTAGAAAATTTTAATATCTCCTATTGTTTTTGAAGAATTCATTATTTTCTACTTAGGCAACTCAGGGCACATGCAATGCCCCAAAGCCTGGTTTGATGGACCTTGTTGGGAAGGCTAAATGGAATGCTTGGAATGAATTAGGAAATATGACTCAGGTTTGGGACAATGATTTGTTTTATATGAATAAGTAAAAATTGATTCATTTTAAACTATTATCCTTAAAAACATTGTGTACATTCATAATTAAATTTTTTTTAAAAATCGAGTAGACAAATAAAAATTTTAATAAGTAAAATACAACATGTAAGGGCATGGGGGACTCTAAAATATTTTTAAAAACTTTTTTCACTAGCATGTTGCATAACATTTCAATGAAACTGTACAACAGGATGATGCCCAGAGCGCTTACATCAAAATAGTTGATGAGTTGGCTGGTGCTGAGTCTAGTGCACCTGCAGAAAACTTGGGCAGTGGCGACCAGTATGATGGTCTCAAAATAACAAGGGAGAATAAAGTCTTTCACATACAGTTCAACAGACCAGCCAAGAAAAATGCCATAACCTGGCAGGTGAGTTCATCCAATATCAAGAAGTTTAACCTATTCAACTTCTAATGGCTGAAGGTTTAACCTATTCAACTTCTAATGGCTGAAGGTTTAACCTTTTCAACTTCTAATGGCTGAAGGTTTAACCTATTCAACTTCTAATGGCTGAAGATGGCTGGTAATAATTCAACTCCCTCATCGCCAAATCAGTTTGTTGCTATGTAGTTGGTCTTTATTTAGCCTTTAAAATGACAATTTGACAAGATATGAGAGTGATTACTTCCAGACCATACCATTATAAGAGTTTGACCTGTTCTATTAGTTTTATTGTAGCAAATTGTTATTATATAAAAGTTTAAACTGGTCTATTAGTTTTATTGTAGCAAATTGTTTTTGTGATAATCATGAAATGTTATTTACTTTCAGAGGTTAGTGGGAAATTAACGTGAAACAAATTTTAGCAAAAAATTATGAATTTGAATCAATAAATTTTGTGTAAAACAATAAAATTACAAAACAAGCTAATATATTCCAGTAGCAAGTTTTCCAAACAGCCACACATATCGTGTGTATACCTAATGATATTCTTTGAATTTACTTAAAAGAAATGGCAACTGTCGATTATTTATTTTTAATGGAACTTTTTTTTCCAGCTGAAACTGAAACAAATTATTAATAACTTCAATTGTTTGTATTTGCTCATTTACAGATGTACAAAGATATTGGCAAAGCCTTTAAAGAGGCTGCAGAGGATGATGCTTACAGTATAGCTGTGATCTCAGGTAATGTCTAGGATGAATCAGTTTATTTGGGTTGTACTGTTAGCTAATGTTATCACTGTCCTTACTATATGATGTCACTAATATTATTTTGAAAATTACTGCTTTACAAAGAGATCTTGTCCTATTGACTTGAGCTTGATTTTTTTCTTGCTTAAACTTTCCATCATTTAAAAATATGTTTATGTAGAATAATTCAGTGACTTGGTTTAGGAGATAGATAAATGCTAACATTTTTAAAGAAAAAAAATTATATAGACTTTTTACTTTTATAAAATTTAAATAAATAAATTTATTTTAAAAAAAGATATACAAATTTGTTTCAAAATAATTTTTTCCCACTGATTGTTGGATATAATAAAGGTTTACACAAAAATTAGGTCAAACAATTGTGTGCTAACAGACTATGTCTGTAACTCTTCATCTGTTCAGGTGCTGGAGATTATTACTTGTAACTCTTGATCTGTCCAGGTGCTGGAGATTATTACTGCAGTGGGAATGATTTATCCAACTTTACAAATGTGACACCTGAACAAGTCCCTAAGATGGCAGGTCAAGGAAGGGCTGTGCTAGAGTGAGTATTGAGTACTGGAATGGCAGGTCAAGGAAGGGCTTTTTATAAATTTTCTTGTGTCCTATTTGTCAAATGTTAATTTATTTTGACAGAGAGTATGTGAATGCATTTATAGACTTCCCCAAACCTCTGATAGCGTTGGTCAATGGACCTGCAGTTGGCATTGGTGTCACACCCCTTCCACTATGTGATGTTGTCTTTGCAACAGACTTGGTAGGTTACATGCTGTCCTGTATCTGTCACCTACTGTCCTATATCTGTCACCTACTGCCCTATATCTGTCACCTACTGCCCTATATATGTTACCTACTGTCCTATATCTGTCACCTACTGTCCTATATCTGTCACCTACTGTCCTATATCTGCTGGTTTAAAAAACACTTGATTTATCTTACTTCGCAACATAATAATATAGTGTTGAAGGATAATGTTACGTCTATTAGAGACATTTTTTAAAGACATGAATTCAAATTCAACACCCTAAAAATGATTCATCATTTAAAATTTTAGATCATTTAATCACTTTGCTACTATAAATTAATTTGATCAACAATTTTATTAATCGTTTGTTCATGGTTTATTTACTATTGTATTATTTTACTGCAGGCCACATTCCACACACCATTTTCTGCTCTAGGACAGTCTCCAGAAGCTTGCTCATCTTACACCTTTCCCAAAATAATGGGCTATTCTAAGGTGAACTATGACCTTCTACCGGCTATACTCTTAGTTTCATTAGATCTATCAATGAAGTGTTCTTGAACTAAATAGCCCTGAAACCTTGAGAGTTACAAAAAGTTGTGGTGATTTATTTTAATTGACCTTTCCTTACTTGTCTAAAAATAAGCACACTGTGACATCTGTGTCAACCAACATTTCAAACCATATCCTTTCAGGCCAATGAAATGCTTCTATTTAACAAAAAAATCACAGCTGCTGAAGCCAAACAAATCAATTTAGTGTCTGAGGTTTTCCTTAATGAGAGTTTTGCAAGGGAGACAAGCGCAAGGATACAGCAGTTTGCTAAGTGCCCACCTCAGGTAAGTAAGTGGTCACTCTGAGGAGTCAAGCCATTCAGGGAATTTATGATGGTTTATAAATATCATTGGGTGGTTTCACTATCTATAAATTGACATGCAATGCACTACATTTACAGTATAAGATAAATGATTACTCATTAGGCTTTGAAATTATTTTTTTTTAAACTGTGGAATCAACTTTTCACAGAAAATTAAAATAACTATCTAAAATGTATGGCTGAAGATGTGCTAATATCTCATGAATATAACAAATATAATCGAGAATCAAGGCTTATTAGCTTACAAAGTTCTCTGGGTAAATTTGTTTTTTTAAAAAGAGCATTCAATTATTTTAACTAAAACTGTTTGACCTCAAAGAATACCACTCTTCACTGTGTATAAAAAGATTTATTGCAGTGCCATTCTGTATGACGTATAGAAAGATGTATCATGTAAAACAAATGTTAACATTCTGTATGACGTATAGAAAGATGTATCATGTAAAACAAATGTTAACATTTCCCCTTTTTTAAAAAATGTCTTCAGAGTTTGAGGCTTTCTAAAGTACTGAACCGCAGCAGTGAACTTGAACTGTTGAGGAAAGTCAACAGAGAGGAATGCAAGCTCTTGGAGGAAAGGTGGCAATCTAAAGAGTGTATCAATGCTATCATGGCCTTCTTTTCCAGGAAGTCATAAACTTAAATTCAGTGAATCAGTTTTGTTTTGATAATAGCGTTGGTTCATCTTTAAACATATGAGCTCAAAATTATGTTGAAAGTATGTGGAGAAATAAAGATAAGAGCTCATATCTGGAATGTGTCTCTGTCAGAATTTTATGATAAGCTACTAACAATTGAATAGACTGATTTGTTCTCTTGAAATTTTTTGATTTAAAATGTTCATTTACGGCTGTGTTAAACTTATAGGAACTTACATGCTCTTTCACAAATTGTTTATCCTAAGTGCCATGGTATGTATAATAATGGTCTTTGCAATGGAGACACTGCATGTTTTAAGAAACGTGTTTGAATGCTATTAACTCATTAGCTCCTGAAGGGCTACTTCCGAATCTATTTCATATTCCGGACAAAAGGGAAGCAACTTCGTTAAGCTTTTGATTCCATTAGAGAAATGCTTTTATTTTCTTAAGATATTCATTTATCTTAAAAAATAAAATGTTTAATGCATCAAGAAATGAATTAAGTTTAATAATAATATAACATGCACTGCAAAATAATGAGGATTGAAGTCTGATAACGCGATTTTCGGCACCTCGGGTGAATACATACGCCATATAGACGCGTCAAACTCATTCACACATGGATCGAAAGTGAAAGAAGATAAAAACATCCGGTGATATTTATTGAAATCTCGTAGAATCACGCATTAGCCGGAAGTCTCGAGGAAAGTGAGATTTTGTGCTATTTTTAACTAAAAATATGATAGTGCGTCGCTAGGCGAACAGACGCATTTGGGCGCATCCGTACGGACCCCTATAAGGACGCATTTAGTCGCATCAGGAGCTAATGAGTTAAGTAAAGTTCTGAAGTATGTAATTTTTTTTTCAATTCCAAACAGAATGCTTGTGATACATAATAATTATGGTTATCAATTTATTTTCAGAGCAAAACATTAGCTGGCATTATTTTATTGATTTTTTGTTATATCTTAAATTACTTAATTATTGGTTTAAGACACGTTCTACTCTCCCAGTTTGTTCTTGTTAGTTGATCACTATCGTGACTGGCATGGAAATACATTTCTTAGAGATCTTGTATACTAACCAAGTCAGGATATTTAGATAACAAGTGCTACATAAAAGCAATTAATGATGGCCGGCCTTCTAATAAGGACACAGGTAATAATTATTTAAATAATTTCTTACAAATACATAAAATGTTATGCATTGTTGATCATGACAATAATCTTTTATATTGGCAAATATTTAAAGCCACAATTAAAGAAATAAATTATTAACATGAAAGAAAGAGTGTTTTTAAAAAAAATTTATTATTTAAAATTATGTTCAGATCAATTGACAAAAGGTAAACAATAGTTGTGAGGTATATATATGCACAGACCACATTAGTATATTATCATATCAGTCCTATAGTACATCACTGGCATGGACACTCTTCTGGGGTATTGAACACCTCAAAATCATGGGACTAACATTTAGACAATGCATTCTTGCACAAATACTAGAGACGCGATAGGCAGATATGACATTAATGAAATATTTTTATTTTAAATTTTAGGCAAACGTTTGGAAACTTTTTTTGTATAAATACTATTGGACCATTAATTTAAAAAATATATCTATATTAACATTTGAATTAATTTAGTAATAATATTTAGCTAGTATATTTAGCTAGTAATAATAAGCAAAGAGAAACACAACTTTTGTCTTCAATATAAATCTGCTGTATATCCAATTTACTCAATGATCTTTAACACCTGGAATGAACACATAAGAGTGTTCAAATTAATCTCATAAGACATACAATGTAGAGAATGCTGTTGAAACTTGTGAATATTAATTAGCACCAAACCATCAAATTATGGGAAAACTTCTTCAACTATTTCAGAAATAATAATGATGTCATTTTCCTTCATTTAGTTTCTTCATCATTATGGCATTGATAAAAACAAATTAGTGAATTTTAAAAACACACAAATATGTAAACAATGTCTATTTGACTCAAAAAAGTATTATTTAACTTTAAATGAAATTATAATTCATATTGCCTTGTACTTTTTTAGATGAGTTGAAATTATACTATGAGAAATATATAGAAGTACTTGTAGTGTCTATTTTTACTTAATATTAAAATAAATTTTCACAGCTCTCTTGTGCTGTTGAATTATACTTTTCTGAACAATATAAAATTGTATACAATTGTAATGGCAATAATAATAACAATACTAAAATACTTTGTTTCTTGAGGTCTAAGGTGTTTGTCATTGAGTGTATTACAATGTTATCCATTATTTTAGTTCCATTTCATTTAGAAACAAGTTAACTGAACTTTTTTAAAACCTGCAGTTTAACAAAAGTTGGAAAAACAACACTTGGTAATAATATAACAAGCAATAAACTTATTAATTTTACATTCTTATGCAATAATTTTTTTTAAATGATGAAATGAAACTATTTTCAGCTTGTTTCTAAAGACATTCTTGTTTTCATTTGAAAAGAAACCAGTGATTTGAAACCACATTCATTTCACTTTTCTTCTGTTGTGCTACAATAAGCATATGACAAGTAACAGAATCAAGATGGAACTTGTAATTTTCAATAGGCATGATAGTAGATGCAACAATTAATTAAATCTCATTTAAAGAAATAGAAAGAAAAAAAATCTGAGTTAATGAAGGGATGTAAAACTATTTTAAATATGAAGCAGTTAAAAGAATTCAATAGAACTGATTTATAGAGAAAAATTTCAACACAAGACAAATTAGAATTCTTGTTTTTATTCCAAATATAAACAATAATAGTTGATTTCTTGTGACAAAACTGTAAATTCACTGCAGGATATCGATATAAAACAGGCAGTTATCTAGATGGCCAAGTCTAAACAACTATAATAATTCTGAAATAATCGGCAGGTCACAATTTTAGTCTTATTTCTGACAAAGACATGTCATGTCTTGTTATCACTGGCTTATGCAATAAATATTTTAAAGGGGGAAATAAACATACTTTTAAAGCTCAGAGACCTCAATAAATTCACCCAAAATTTATGTATATAATGTTAAAGATTGGATTTTCATCATAATACTTATTGTGTCATTTTAACATAACGGTACAATTTAGCTGGTTAGTGTCAGTACTAATCATAGTAGTGTACTTTTTTTCACATAATGGCAGTTTACAAAAGCAAGACAAAATTTTATTAATAATTTCATGCTAACAAGACTTAATTTTCATTTAAACTCTAACATTGTATAACTCTTTATTAGATGGCAAAGTAAGTACTAAACTCTCGATCAGATGATATGTGAAATAAAAATAGGCTTATCAGAAGCAAGAGTAAAATACTATGTCAATTAAAGTTTTTTAAAAAAGAAGAAATTAAAAGGAATTTAACAGAAAAGCTAACAAAGATAAGCCTAATTCAACTATTTCATATTCTTCAAAAAGTCAATAAATGCTAAAAAGAAGAAAAAAGCAATAATAATGAAGAAATATGATCATTCTTCAATTACAATGGAGACTATGTCGCCATTATGAAGGGCAACAACGGAAATGATTGCACTTATTTTTATAATATCAAATTTTAAAATTCTATTAGACCTAAACAAATCTTATCAGTTGTGAAAACATTGTGAATTGTTCATGCAATTTTAAAACATCCATAATATACCGATAATAATGACAATGCTAAAATAAGTCACCCAAAGCTAAGCTATGACTTGATGGACATGTCCCTTTTGTCCCATCACCTTTTTTTTCTACATATAATTCATTACCTTTATTGTTAAGTAAAATAAGATGAAGAAAACATTTAGCCAAAAACCATTTTTAACTTTTTGTTTGTTTTTCAATCCTAAATATAACTATTTCTACTTTTTATTTCTAACCATGATCCTATAAAATAGAGTTACATAAGCCACCCAAGGTTATGGAAACTAGTATGTGATTAATCAACATGGAAGCAAATATATATGATACCGCAGCATTATTTATTCTCCGAGAAAACCAGAGGGAAAGCTATGAGACAGTCTGTAACTTTAGTATTTGAACAATAAACAATTTTGATCTTTAGCAAGTGCACATCAGTTCCCCATTTTTAAATCCCTTATATTAACTTTGAAATATTTTCGTCATCTCGTTCGTGGGCAGGCTGAAAAACTAAAGTAAAAAATGACACACTTCCTGTGATGCTATCGAGCTGAAATTTTGCCACATAGACTTGTGTCACCTAACAATGCATCGTATCAAAATTTCAGATTGATCGAATGTACCGTAATTAAATTAATGCACTTTTAGTTTATCTCTATATAACTATAGGTAATTCAATTTCACAGTTTGTTATTGTTCGGGGTCCCGTGCCACTTGAGTCGTTCACACATGCCATCGGTGACCACACCCCCCCTCCCTGGTTTTACAGCAAAGGGGACTTAAGTCAGTTTCAGCCTGTAAATGTTTGTCGCATTGAGTTCTGTCTCATATATAAGGGATTTATAGTGAAAAACTTTGTTTTTACGGGGTTGTTTAATTCTCTGGTTTGTCCTGCTTCACTCAGCAGGGATTTGACCCGTGAAACTGTGTGTGATATGAAACCAACATCATGTGTGATCAAAACACTATAAATGTTAGAGCACCAAAGAACAAAGAATGCTTGAAATGTTTGGCGGACAAGCCCCCACTCATTACCCTTCAGCTGACTCCCCAGGACATCTGAACCTAGAGCACATTTGACAATTTGGAAGGACTGGAGCAGCACAACACTCTACACCAAAGCCTGGCATACATCGCCTGGCATACATCGCCTGGCATACATCGCCTGGCATACATCGCCTGTCATACATCGCCTGCTTGAGTGGCTTGAGGACATGATCGTGTGTATGCCAGCATCACATGGCCAGGCCGTCAGTCTAGTCAATGTCATCAATGTCACCCATAATGTTGTCATCCAGCAGCTCAGGAAACAAATCATCCCGTGGGTTGTACTCCACTAGTTCTGTGCCTGAAGTTTGTGGTCAATGATGGAAAGAAACAAATCAACATTATAATCTAAGGATAAATTTGCCTGCAGTAAACTGTAATAATATTTTCAGACAATGTGAGCGCTGGCTGAGGCTAATGCTGAGAATTTTGTTTAGTGAGCCAATGCAAGGCTATTCACACAAGTATTTGTTTAACATTGTTCGATAGCACTTTTTCCATTAAATAAAAAAATATTGTTTTATAGGCTAATTCCAAAAAAAATGTATATTAAAACTCAAAACATTTCTCATCTAATGTGATTATCAATGACTGAGCTTGAATATTTGATGTTATCATTATTATTATTGTTTAATGCCCCATAAGGTTTTCGGTAAACTTTCGCCTCAGTCCACTAAGGATTTCCCGTTTGTTGCGATCAACTGGTTATGAAATTTAAAAAATTACGGAAAATGTATTTATATTATTATTGTCATACTGACTTTATCTTTTAGGATAAGAATGGTTATTTTACGTATCCAAAAGTCTGTCTTGGGTTTATACTATTTTTACCTGTAGTTTAGAACTATTATTTTTACAAAAAAGTATAGCGAAATGACATTTTTTTAAAAACCGTATAAACTACCACAAAACTTCGCGAATCGAGCGATAACACTAGCGAAGGCAACCGATGCCATTACCGGAAGTCAACTAAAACTTCTCTCACAAAATGATGAGTTTCTACTAAAGAGTGCAATCGACGCGCGCATTACAGTGCTTTGGGGCATTAAGCGTTATTTTTGTATCTGGCTAATAAAACTTGATATTAATTCTTGAGATCCCCAGCAAATGGTACAGGATACAAATGATTATGTTGCACATTATTGAAATCACTTTCCCTAGTTAAGTTTATCCTTCTACCATAATCTGGCACTAGCCTCCTGCCAGTGCATACTTTGAACATTGAAAATATTGTCCAATAAATACACTGCTCTCATAAATAACTAAACGTTCAAACATTTATCAGACATTGAAGATATTGTCCAATAAATACACTGCTCTCATAAATAACTAAACGTTCAAACATTTATCAGACATTGAAGATATTGTCCAATAAATACACTGCTCTCATAAATAACTAAACGTTCAAACATTTATCAGACATTGAAGATATTGTCCAATAAATACACTGCTCTCATAAATAACTAAACGTTCAAACATTTATCAGACATTGAAGATATTGTCCAATAAATACACTGCTCTCATAAATAACTAAACGTTCAAACATTTATCAGACATTGAAGATATTGTCCAATAAATACACTGCTCTCATAAATAACTAAACGTTCAAACATTTATCAGACATTGAAGATATTGTCCAATAAATACATTACTCTCATAAATAAATAAACATTCAAACATTTATCACACATTGAGATAGAGCCATCAACTTCAAGGTCAAGCCAATAAAAGTGAAACAAGTATAAAATGAAATTACAGAGTAATAGATCACTTTGGTCATTTTTAAATATATAAACACACACACACACTTTGTAACACACATGATTTTGTTTCCATGACAAAAAAAATAAATAATTTTTTCCTTAAAATGAAGCGTTGGCACTCGCGACATACTTAAAATTTATTAATGACCTTTCCAACAATTACAAAGTGAAGTTAATGACCACAACCATCAGGGAATTCTTACAATAGAAATATGAGAAACACTAGAACTCAAAATTTTTAACAATTTTATTGGAATGATAACAAAATATAAATCACATTTCCTGGGAATCAAAAAATCATTTTCCTGTCGTTGATCACGAAGAGCTTTACCCATGATCCTAGGTTATAATGTAATCTATGCAGACTTTAGTTTGGTAGTTTTATTATAGTTAACAAACAACTAAGGTTTGCTTTTGGGAGAAAACAAGAGAAGTTAAACAATACACAATTATTTGAGAGTTACTTGCAAAGAACAGTTTTCTTTATGTTATTGCATATACAGCAATGGTCCTACCTGTGATGTTGCCATTGCCAGAAGTGCTGGCTTCATCTCTCTCATTGTCAGCTCGAATATCATCAAAATCCTGCACGCAAAAGAGAGACAATAATAATAATAAGATATAATAATATTTTATGAAGGCTGGTCTTATAAGTTTATAAAAGATTGCACTATGATGATAATCTAATTTTATTTTTACAGTATAGGCCACTAAGAACAATAAATGTCAGCTCTTGCTGCATTAATAAGTTTTTTAAAATGTGTTATATATTTCAAGGTCTTTTCAAAATAACTTCTTCAAAATCTCTTATAATTATAAATCTCAGGGGAACAAGATCAATTTTCTTTCCATTTAAAGTGACATTTTATCCTACATCAGATGTTCGAAACGTTGCTCTAATTTAATGTTTAAATCTGAATTTTAAAAAATACATTTAAGCTTATATAAAACATTCAGACAAATCACAAGTTGACAATTGTATTGACTTCAACAATAAGCTTACCTTGTCTGTAGAGAGGGGCCATGGATTGGAGGAATCAAAGAGCTGAAAACAGGTTTAGAAAAATACATATTCTTAGAGTAATCATAATATGTATAACCAGGAATAAGACAAGATTGGATGAATCAAAGAGCTGAAAACAAGTTTAGAAAAATTCATATCCTAAGAGTAATCATAATATGTATAACCAGGAATAAGACAAGATTGGATGAATCAAAGAGCTGAAAACAGGTTTAGAAAAATTCATATTCTAAGAGTAATCATAATATGTATAACCAGGAATAAGACACAGCAAAAGTATGAAGGAATGTTAACTTATTTCAACCCAACATCAGAATATGTTTGTTATCATATCTACATGAGTCATATCTCACCTCCATGAGGAAGGAAGGGTCCACTTATATGTACATGAATACATGAGTCATATCTCACCTCCATGAGGAAGGAAGGGTCCACTTATATCTACATGAATACATGAGTAATATCTCACCTCCATGAGGAAGGAAGGGTCCACTTATATCTACATGAATACATGAGTCATATCTCACCTCCATGAGGAAGGAAGGGTCCACTTATATCTACATGAATACATGAGTCATATCTCACCTCCATGAGGAAGGAAGGGTCCACTTATATCTACATGAATACATGAGTCATATCTCACCTCCATGAGGAAGGAAGGGTCCACTTATATCTACATGAATACATGAGTAATATCTCACCTCCATGAGGAAGGAAGGGTCCACTTATATCTACATGAATACATGAGTCATATCTCACCTCCATGAGGAAGGAAGGGTCCACTTATATCTACATGAATACATGAGTAATATCTCACCTCCATGAGGAAGGAAGGGTCCACTTATATCTACATGAATACATGAGTCATATCTCACCTCCATCAGGAAGGAAGGGTCCACTTATATCTACATGAATACATGAGTCATATCTCACCTCCATGAGGAAGGAAGGGTCCACTTATATCTACATGAATACATGAGTCATATCTCACCTCCATGAGGAAGGAAGGGTCCACTTATATCTACATGAATACATGAGTCATATCTCACCTCCATGAGGAAGGAAGGGTCCACTTATATCTACATGAATACATGAGTAATATCTCACCTCCATGAGGAAGGAAGGGTCCACTTATATCTACATGAATACATGAGTCATATCTCACCTCCATCAGGAAGGAAGGGTCCACTTATATCTACATGAATACATGAGTAATATCTCACCTCCATCAGGAAGGAAGGGTCCACTTTGTATTGATCTTGTAGAATCCCCTTTAATCCATCAAGATCGGAAGACAACAAGTCCAGCTGATCAGAACTGAAAGGATAAAACATCAATAAGAACTTTTATTGACCATTTTCTTTCTGATCCGTTATTGATTTTTTACTGTATACATTAGCTCACTCAGTGCTGGCTGTAACCCATGATAACATTTATTTTGAAAGTCTCACTATAACCATCAGTATTCTGTTCTCCAGTATTGCTGATACACTATCACCATCAGTATTACTGATACACTATTACCGATACACTATCACAATCAGTATTCTGTTCTCCAGTATTTCTGATACACTATGAATGACATTTTCCACACACTCTAAAATAAGTTTGACCAAAGCCCAATTCTATTTCTTTTAATATTATGATTACAATTCATGATGATGACCTCTCAAATTAATTGTCAGAAATTTTTATTGTTTGTAAGACTCTTGCTGAAAATATCTTTTGGTATTTAAAAAAAATTACTTTTTTAATGTTACTTTGCATGAAATACATTGATTTTTCCTATAAGAATACTTGTGGCAAAGTTATGATTATATACCTTTTTTTTCTATTTGTAATAAGTTGTTAGGGGAAAGAGGCTCATAATGTTTATTTTAATTATATAAGCAAATCTAACATAATTTAAATACCTGGAAGACAGCATTGTAGGATGGATGTTGACCTAACTTATAATTACAACAGTACGAATACAACGGTGAAAGCAATGTTTAAATATCTGTCACCTGAGAGTAAAGTCATCTGTTTCCTTGGGTGCCGTCACAGCCAGACTGGCATCAGAACATGTCGCTGCCACACCATCAGGGACCGGCGAATTTAAGTCAGAGTTGGCCATAACCAGATTTTTCAAGGTAGCGGCCTGAGCATTAGACATCTGCCTTTTGGTGCTGGCTGGGTCTGGGGCCTGTGAGTTGAGTTTCTTCACGTTGGTCGTTGGCAGTGTTATTATTTTTCTTTTTCGCTGCAAGGAAGTGGAATAATGTATCTATAATCCTCAGCATAAGTTGGGTGAAAAACAAATTAATGTTAATGAAAATTAAGATCATATTTGTTAAAACTCTCAGAGTTTAAAATGGTTTCAAATAATCTACAACTCGTTAAAAAGTCTGGACCAACAGTTTGTCATTCCTTGTAAAAGTCTTACCACCACCTTTCTGAGATGTGTCTGTGTCCAAAATAAACCTTTTCAACTCTAGACTCATAACATTGAAATCAATTTTTTAAAGAGAAATTTTGTGCTTCTTCTAAGTTTGCTACTCTATTAAAATAAGACTAAAAGAGATATTTGCCTTACCTTCTGTGACCCTGTGGTTGGCTGAGGTGCCGTGGTGACAGAGCCACTAGAACTAGAGGGAACGTTGAGCCCATAGTTGAGTGCATCTTCCAGAGAAGGAGCAGCCTCTATTTTTGGTGACATTAAAAAATTCATAGGATCTGGTAAAGAGGCTGTGACTTTGGGTAGAATGGGCTGCTGAGCCAGCACCGAAATGTTTCTATGGACTGCAGGAGGAGGGGCCTCAATGGGCTGCTGAGCCAGCACCGAAATGTTTCTATGTACTGCAGGCGGAGGGGCTTCAAGTTCCTGAAATACACAAGTACAATAATCAGGTGCTAAACAAAATTAAGTTCTTCAGTGTCAAAGTGAAGACTGGTTTGTGCAAGAGAAGGCCTTGCTAGTGTAAGTTACAGCTGGTTGGATTAAGGCCTTGCTAGTGTAAGTAACAGCTGGTTGTTGTAAGGCCTTGCTAGTGTAAGTTACAGCTGGTTGGTGCAAGAGAAGGCCTTGCTAGTGTAAGTTACAGCTGGTTGGTCTAAGAGAAGGCCTTGCTAGTGTAAGTTACAGCTGGTTGGTCTAAGAGAAGGCCTTGCTAGTGTAAGTTACAGCTGGTTGGTGCAAAAGAAGGCCTTGCTAGTGTAAGTTACAGCTGGTTGGTGCAAGAGAAGGCCTTGCTAGTGTAAGTTACAGCTGGTTGGTGCAAGAGAAGGCCTTGCTAGTGTAAGTTACAGCTGGTTGGTGTAAGAGAAGACCTTGCTAGTGTAAGTTACAGCTGGTTGGTGTAAGAGAAGCCTTGCTAGTGTAAGTTACAGCTGGTTGGTGCAAGAGAAGGCCTTGCTAGTGTAAGTTACAGCTGGTTGGTCTAAGAGAAGGCCTTGCTAGTGTAAGTTACAGCTGGTTGGTGTAAGAGAAGGCCTTGCTAGTGTAAGTTACAGCTGGTTGGTGCAAAGAGAAGGCCTTGCTAGTGTAAGTTACAGCTGGTTGGTGCAAGAGAAGGCCTTGCTAGTGTAAGTTACAGCTGGTTGGTGTAAGAGAAGGCCTTGCTAGTGTAAGTTACAGCTGGTTGGTGCAAGAGAAGGCCTTGCTAGTGTAAGTTACAGCTGGTTGGTGCAAGAGAAGGCCTTGCTAGTGTAAGTTACAGCTGGTTGGTGCAAGAGAAGACCTTGCTAGTGTAAGTTACAGCTGGTTGGTGTAAGAGAAGGCCTTGCTAGTGTAAGTTACAGCTGGTTGGTGTAAGAGAAGGCCTTGCTAGTGTAAGTTACAGCTGGTTGGTGTAAGAGAAGGCCTTGCTAGTGTAAGTTACAGCTGGTTGGTGTAAGAGAAGGCCTTGCTAGTGTAAGTTACAGCTGGTTGGTGTAAGAGAAGGCCTTGCTAGTGTAAGTTACAGCTGGTTGGTGTAAGAGAAGGCCTTGCTAGTGTAAGTTACAGCTGGTTGGTGTAAGAGAAGCCTTGCTAGTGTAAGTTACAGCTGGTTGGTGTAAGAGAAGGCCTTGCTAGTGTAAGTTACAGCTGGTTGGTGCTAAGAGAAGGCCTTGCTAGTGTAAGTTACAGCTGGTTGGTGTAAGAGAAGACCTTGCTAGTGTAAGTTACAGCTGGTTGGTGTAAGAGAAGGCCTTGCTAGTGTAAGTTACAGCTGGTTGGTGTAAGAGAAGGCCTTGCTAGTGTAAGTTACAGCTGGTTGGTGTAAGAGAAGGCCTTGCTAGTGTAAGTTACAGCTGGTTGGTGTAAGAGAAGGCCTTGCTAGTGTAAGTTACAGCTGGTTGGTGTAAGAGAAGGCCTTGCTAGTGTAAGTTACAGCTGGTTGGTGCAAGAGAAGGCCTTGCTAGTGTAAGTTACAGCTGGTTGGTGTAAGAGAAGGCCTTGCTAGTGTAAGTTACAGCTGGTTGGTGTAAGAGAAGACCTTGCTAGTGTAAGTTACAGCTGGTTGGTGTAAGAGAAGGCCTTGCTAGTGTAAGTTACAGCTGGTTGGTGTAAGAGAAGGCCTTGCTAGTGTAAGTTACAGCTGGTTGGTGTAAGAGACGGCCTTGCTAGTGTAAGTTACAGCTGGTTGGTGTAAGAGAAGGCCTTGCTAGTGTAAGTTACAGCTGGTTGGTGTAAGAGAGCCTTGCTAGTGTAAGTTACAGCTGGTTGGTGTAAGAGGCCTTGCTAGTGTAAGTTACAGCTGGTTGGTGTAAGAGGCCTTGCTAGTGTAAGTTACAGCTGGTTGGTGTAAGAGAAGGCCTTGCTAGTGTAAGTTACAGCTGGTTGGTGTAAGAGAAGGCCTTGCTAGTGTAAGTTACAGCTGGTTGGTGTAAGAGAAGGCCTTGCTAGTGTAAGTTACAGCTGGTTGGTGTAAGAGAAGGCCTTGCTAGTGTAAGTTACAGCTGGTTGGTGTAAGAGAAGGCCTTGCTAGTGTAAGTTACAGCTGGTTGGTGTAAGAGAAGGCCTTGCTAGTGTAAGTTACAGCTGGTTGGTGTAAGAGAAGGCCTTGCTAGTGTAAGTTACAGCTGGTTGGTGTAAGAGAAGGCCTTGCTAGTGTAAGTTACAGCTGGTTGGTGTAAGAGAAGCCTTGCTAGTGTAAGTTACAGCTGGTTGGTGTAAGGCCTTGCTAGTGTAAGTTACAGCTGGTTGGTGCTAAGAGAAGGCCTTGCTAGTGTAAGTTACAGCTGGTTGGTGTAAGAGAAGACCTTGCTAGTGTAAGTTACAGCTGGTTGGTGTAAGAGAAGGCCTTGCTAGTGTAAGTTACAGCTGGTTGGTGCAAGAGAAGGCCTTGCTAGTGTAAGTTACAGCTGGTTGGTGTAAGAGAAGGCCTTGCTAGTGTAAGTTACAACTGGTTGGTGCAAGAGAAGGCCTTGCTAGTGTAAGTCACAGCTGGTTGGTGTAAGAGATAGAAACTTGTACAAGGCAGAGAAAGTCAGTTAAGTAGGGTTGAAAGTATAGATATGGAAAAACTGGACTAAAATGAATGCTATGAGAAGAGCTAAGGACCCACTTGACCAAAATGAATGCTATGAGAAGAGCTAAGGACCCACTTGACTAAAATGAATGCTATGAGAAGAGCTAAGGACCCACTTGACTAAAATGAATGCTATGAGAAGAGCTAAGGACCCACTTGACTAAAATGAATGCTATGAGAAGAGCTAAGGACCCACTTGACTAAAATGAATGCTATGAGAAGAGCTAAGGACCCACTAGACTAAAATGAATGCTATGAGAAGAGCTAAGGACCCACTTGACTAAAATGAATGATATGAGAAGAGCTAAGGACCCACTAGACTAAAATGAATGCTATGAGAAGAGCTAAGGACCCACTTGACTAAAATGAATGCTATGAGAAGAGCTAAGGACCCACTTGACTAAAATGAATGCTATGAGAAGAGCTAAGGACCCACTTGACTAAAATGAATGCTATGAGAAGAGCTAAGGACCCACTTGACTAAAATGAATGCTATGAGAAGAGCTAAGGACCCACTAGACTAAAATGAATGCTATGAGAAGAGTTAAGGACCAAAGTTAACTAATGAAATGTTAACACTTATTACAGTGAGAGAGATTTGTTTGTCCTACCACCAAATTTTTAGGGAATGCAGCCCCTTTGGAAATACATGGTTTGAAGTTAATGCTTTCAAATTATTTTGTTAAACAGCTGTTGAGAACTTTCTTCAGAGAATATCTATTTCAGTAGGAAACTTACTAAAAAGGTGAAATGATACTAACTGGTTCTGACTTTAATAAAAAGGTGAAATGATACTAACTGGTTCTGACTTTAATACAAAAGGTGAAATGATACTAACTGGTTCTGACTTTAATAAAAAGGTGAAATGATACTAACTGGTTCTGACTTTAATAAAAAGGTGAAATGATACTAACTGGTTCTGACTTTAATAAAAAGGTGAAATGATACTAACTGGTTCTGACTTTAATAAAAAGGTGAAATGATACTAACTGGTTCTGACTTTAATAAAAAGGTGAAATGATACTAACTGGTTCTGACTTTAAAAAAAGGTGAAATGATACTAACTGGTTCTGACTTTAAAAAAAAGGTGAAATGATACTAACTGGTTCTGACTTTAATAAAAAGGTGAAATGATACTAACTGGTTCTGACTTTAATAAAAAGGTGAAATGATACTAACTGGTTCTGACTTTAAAAAAAAGGTGAAATGATACTAACTGGTTCTGACTTTTAAAAAAAGGTGAAATGATACTAACTGGTTCTGACTTTAATAAAAAGGTGAAATGATACTAACTGGTTCTGACTTTAATAAAAAGGTGAAATGATACTAACTGGTTCTGACTTTTTAAAAAAAGGTGAAATGATACTAACTGGTTCTGACTTTAATAAAAAGGTGAAATGATACTAACTGGTTCTGACTTTAATACAAAGGTGAAATGATACTAACTGGTTCTGACTTTAATAAAAAGGTGAAATGATACTAACTGGTTCTGACTTTAAAATTGATGTAAGCAGATCATCATCCGAGACTGTCACTTCAGGATTCACCTTTAAAAAAAATAAATCATGTTTCACTGTCGCTATATATAGGACATTTTAACATCTACTGCCTACCACGTAACATTATTGTAAAATATCTCTAGAATATAGTTCACAACCTTTGATTTTAGCTATTGAACTCTCAAATCTCAAGAGAATTTAAATTTAGAAATACAGCTCATCAATGGTTCTCAAAAAGTGAATCCTGATAAACTTTGGGGCAGTGACCGTAGGGATGCAGCCACCTTTACAATATTGAACATATTTCATTCTCATTTTCAACATAATTTCCCGAGCCACTGCTACTAAAATAATTATATTTGATCTTTCTTATACCTTTTCTGTATTTTGTTTTAATTATTTGATCACTTGTTGGTATATTAAACATGGAATAGCTTTAAAAAAAAACTGCTTTAAACGCAAGGGCCCAGATTTCAAAATTGTGAGAGCCACCATTAAGTACTGATTTAAAAATTTGAATCTGGTTTATCAAACTGTGAGTGAACATGATGCTAAACAGCAGTGGTCATTGAGTCTCAAAAGGTTGAGAACCACTGCTATACAGCTATAGAACATTTGGGAATACTCCCCACAGAGTAAAAGTAACAATTAACAGCAGTGGTCCTTGAGTCTCAAAAGGTTGAGAACCACTGCTTTACAGCTATAGAACATTTGGGAATACTCCCCACAGAGTAAAAGTAACAATTAACAGCAGTGGTCCTTGAGTCTCAAAAGGTTGAAAACCACTGCTATACAACATTTGGGAATACTCCCCACAGAGTAAAAGTAACAATTAACAGCAGTGTTCCTTGAGTCTCAAAAGGTTGAGAACCACTGCTATACAACATTTGGGAATACTCCCCACAGAGTAAAAGTAACAATTTCTCAAATTGTTATCAAAACATTTCCCTGAAAGAATTCTTACCACAGTAACTTGGGTAGCTGGGATGAGAATGGTCTGGGCATTGTCTGTGAGCTCATGAATTATGGGACCACTGTTGTTTGGTGTTGGTGGTAGGAGAAAGTCTCCAATTTTTGGCTGAAATATGGCAAGTAATAGTTTTAAAAATATACATGTATGTTTGGTACTTCAAGTGACTGAATATTAAAAGGATATAAAAATATTCCAATATTTTATCCATTATTTCCACTAATCATTGTTTTCTTGCATCCCAGGTTAATAAAGTTAAAATAAAGTTAAAATAAAGTTAAAATAAAGTTAAAATAAAGTTAAAATAAAGTTAAAATAAAGTTAAAAAATTGTGCAAAGATCACATCTTGATATGTTTAAGAGTAAAAAATAAATAAATTACAACTTGCTTTTCAGAGACAAAAATGTGAGCATGCATATAAGTAACATATTAGTGTTATCACCACTCACTGACTTAAAAAATATCAAAACTCCCATAACCATGAAATAGTTTTTAATGCAAACAAATAATACAAATAATCTGGAAGATATAATTTTTGAAGGTAAAAACTCACAGATTCAATGGTGTATTGCTCATCTGTATTATCGATGCTAAGTGTAGGTGAAGACAACTCTATGTGGGAATTCTGTTAACAATGAGAACATGTTGAAGTTTTCAGTGATTTATACATTAAGTGTTAAAATAGTAACCTGCCACTAAATAGCAAAACAAAAAAATATAACAATTTTTTTCAATGCATGCACAATTATGACAACAGAATATCATTATGCTAAAAACAAATGTGTGTATTTTTGAACAAGTCAAGTTCAATCCACATATAAATTAAATCTAATTCATATCCCATTTCTCCCTAAATATAAATTATATGAGTGGGTTGAACAGATGATTCTAAGTCAAGCTCAATTTTCAGTAGGAAATAAACAATGTAAGCAAGTGATGGAAGTATAACATATAAATTATTTGTAGTCTTAGCTATTTTCTAATGTAGGATCAGTAACAACCAAGGCTAAATTATTTAAATTCAGAAAACCATCAATTTCTTTACTGTCAACAAATCAATATTAAATAAATAATTGTGTGGAAGAGCAGAAGGTTTTGACAAAATTTATTCATTTGAAATTGTACACACGTTTGGATATACCAGTAACCCTAATCTAAAAGGTGATTGGTCATATAGAATAGACTAAAAATGCTTTAGTAAATTGTGGATAAGAGTGCAATCGATTTATTCAAATTTTTAAGGAATAAAAAAAGAGACAAAACAATAGATTGTTTAATGGCAAACTTACATTAAAATCCATCATTTCATTTTTAGGACCAGGATCCTCGTTGGCCAAAAATGACTGATGGGAGTTATCTGTGCTTTGCTTGGCCAGCTGGCTGACATCGTTGATGGCGAGAGGAACACGCCGTATAGTTGGAATGGTCAGACCTGTTCTGTTACTGACTAGAGACACTAGGAACTGAATAAGCTGGAAAAGATGGCACAACTCTAATAAACCAATTAACTAAACTAGCTGGGGAAAAAATAATACAACAAAATATATCCAATTAAATAAAATAAAATGTTCTTAAACTAGAACAAGAGAATTCAAATTGAAAATAGACAAAAACTTTTTTTTTAAAATAAAATACAAAAAAATAAAAATTACAATTAAATTGAAATTAATGCATTAAAAAAATTGACTAAAATGGAAAGACATGCATAATTGTTATAGACTTTTATTTTCAAAGCAAAAACATTTAAAGAATTCATATGTAAAAAAAAGGGAGATAAAATAGAAATACTTTCCATTTGGTTCAAATTAATAACAGTTGCTGTAAAAGAGACCCAAGAGACAGAAGTTCTGTGTTAAAAAATATATTTAAATGACTGTCCATGATTCATGAATATTAGGAAGGTCCATACAAAGAGCAGTTGCTAAAAAGCCACCGACCTTGTTGACAATTTGTTGTTGTTTGTGGTGTTTCTGCCTCAACATGGCAACCTCTCTCCAAAGGAGCTTGTTTTCTCTGTAAGAAATAATAGTCAGTTAGATAACTCACCTCAGTCACAAAAACATTGAAGTCTCTTTAATACACCAAGAATAAAATAATGACCCTAAGAAAAATTATGGACCCTGATATTTATTAAAAATTTCAGTCATACAATTGATTTAACAAATCCCTTTATTTTCAACTCTATATCTGAGACACACTTTGAAAAACAAGATAAATAAGGACAACTATTCAAAAAATATATTTCTTTTTTAAATATGGAAAAAATTTCAGCTCAAACAAAACTCCCAATGTCTAAGATTGTATAAAATTTAAAAGATAAATAAATTTATTGATAAATATTTTATAAATCTCACAAATAATGTCTTAATGACTTTAAAAGTATAAACCCTTGCTGAATACTAAGAGAAACTCTAATCGTCTCCAGTATTTAAAAAAAAAGATATCCTATAGTTCCAGGCCCTAAAAACAATTAGTCATTTTATTTATTTTTTATAGAAGTCACAGGTAAGAAATGATATTTTCTGACGACCTTAACATGAAATAAATATACAGTCAAAACCGCTTAAGTCGACGGCGTTGGGGTATGAAAAATGGCGTCGAGATAACCGATGATCGGGTTAAAACGAAAATGAATATGGCGGCAAAATATTAACATGTGCTTGAAATTTCTTTATGTACATGATTAATTAGTTAGCGTTAATTAGTGATGGCATGATTAATCGGAATCGTATCGGAACCCTAATATTTCTTCACTCTTTCCTAAGGTTGTAATGACGGTTCGTTTTTAAGGACTGTTTAAAATTTAAATATAACCATGGTTCCAGCTCAGGAAAACGGGAAAAAGAGTGGAATTCTTAAAAATAAATTCTCGGCCTTGAAAGTCGGGAAAAGTTATGACTAATCGGGAATTTATATATATATATATATATATACACATGTATATATATTTATGCCGAAGTAAAGGACTTTGATTACGTCTCTGTCATGTTTCGATTCCATTTAATGAAAAATAAGTTACCAGTTTATAATTGCCTGCGCATGCGCTAAAAGGTCAAAGTTTACGCTTCGCCGTGTCACAGCCGCTCGCGTTTGCCGTCGTATCAGCGAATTTAAAATACAAATAAATATGATTCAATATGGTTATTTTAAGTTTAATGCTTTTGACGTGCAGGATATCTGTTACTATCAGAACGTTCTCGAATTTCCTCAGTCAATCAAACTTGTAATATAAATAAAACTATTGTGGCCTTGACCATTGATCACAGCACGCTGTGGGCTGTGTGTAGTGTGTTAGACCTCGGCCGGCAAATAAGTCTAAGCGAATTTTTTTTAAAATCATTCCTTATCAGAAATGATTTCATTCCATCGTCACGCGCGTGTTAGTCACAGTAAGTATCTTACTGGTAACAAAGCAACACCAAACTTTTAAAAGAATAATTATTTTTTTATTTGATTAAATAAAAACTACCGTCGTCGATTCTCGATACAAACCTTTACTTAAAAAATAAAATGATTAATGCATCAGAAAATGAATTAAGTTTAATAATAATATAACATGCACTGCGAAATGACGAATTACGACCTCTAACGCGATTGTCCAGTACCTGGGGTGAATACATACTCCATGGATACATGTCGAATTATAATTCACACAAGCAAAACATCCGGTGATTTTTATTGAAATCTCGCAGAATCACACAATAGCCGGAAGTCTCGAAGAAAAGCGAGATGTCAACACTGTTTTGAACTAAAATTGCCAGAGTGCATTGCTAGGCCACCCGACGAGGATCGAGCTAACCAAGTTAAGTTGCAAATTTGGCCCTCTTTTGTGCTCGAGGTACTAGGTTTCGGCGACTTAGAAAAATCATATTAGCCGATGAAAAAATGCTAAGACAAAGAGAGAATTTGGCGGTTCCAATAAAAAACGTCAAGTTAGTGGGGTGGTCGAGCTAACCGAGCTCGAGGTAAGTGGGTTCGACTGTACTCTGAAAACACGTCTCAGTTAACTGTTAACATTACAAATATTTTAATAGAAACCTTTTGATGTACTCCAGATTTTGATCCATAGAATCTTGCTTAGTCTTGACTTGTTTCATGTCAGACAACACCCGCGACACCTCATCTGTTTTTGATGGAGCCAAGTGGTCCGTTGTACGCACAGCTTGGGTTGACACCTGTTACAAAATGCAAGGGTTTAATATCGGTAACTTGTGTGACATTAAATTTGGAGCTCTCTGGATAAATAAAGAGATTGTTCAATTTCTGGCAACTGTTTAATTATTTCAAACAAAATAAATTAAGTAAAAAATAAGTCATAGTAAGATCAAAGAAATTACGACATCAAAAATAAGTCATAGTAAGATCAAAGAAATTAAGACACAAAAAATAAGTCATAGTAAGATCAAAGAAATTAAGACATCAAAAATAAGTCATAGTAAGATCAAAGAAATTAAGACATCAAAAATAAGTCATAGTAAGATCAAAGAAATTAAGACATCAAAAATATTCAACGCACTGTTCATACATGACATACCAACTTTAATCATATTATTAATAACAAAATAAAATCACACAAGCACACCCTAACAATATAAATTTTAATTGTATAATTTTGCAGTGGTGGCTGGATAGCAAAGTCAATAGTGCGCTTGCCTCACAAGCTGAGGGGCAACAATAAAATGATGAATGACTAACGCTAAGAAAGTCCTCCGCTGACCTAGAAGGGGGATGGGGCGCCCACCAAGGTCTACCAAGCCCCTAGTAAGTTCTAATGGAAACATTAGTACCCCCCTACAACCATCGGTTATGGGACTTGAAAATAAAAATAATATTAAAAAAATGTTGCTGTAGATTCCAAGAAGATACACTTTATAATATAGAATAGGACTGAAATAAAGCTTTTAAATAAAATACAAAATATACACAATTTGTGTATTTTGTACTTTATACATCAAACAGTCCAACTCACCTTTCGTTTAATAAACTGTAGCATATCCTGCTCACCACGCTGAAAGAACTGATGCTGAAACTGCAAATCATCCTTTTCAATTTTCAGACCACCTTGATCTATGTGAGTGACTTTTCTAAATCCATCTGGAATGTAATTAGGAAATGTGTGTTATAACAAATTCTAAAAGTTTAATTTGGATTTAACTAAATACCATAAGTTATATTGTGGCCAAAAATTCAGACGCACTGAAAATTCTTGCTCTCATTAAAGCAGCATTTTTTGAGTACTTCTTTGAGAATCAAAGGTCTCAATACATAACTTAAATAAGATCAGCACTGGAAAGTGGACTTTCCCCTTCATGATCAGATATGTCAAAACTAATAAATAAAATAATAAAATTCAGTTGATTAATGACAGAGACAGTTGAGCTTTAATAGACGCGATTTATGTCAATATTTTTTTTAAAAACCTTTATTTATACAAATTTCCTGACCAAGAAAACAATTTCAGGATTTCCATGACTTTTCCCCAATTTGTGGGAACCATGTAAATACAATAACAAATGACGTCTTAATAAAAGAGCAAATAAAATCATATTATTTTAACATACACATATTAAGCTGGCGAATAAAACTTGCAATATTGTTGTGTTTGAAGTAGAGAGGAAGTATTTCTCGAGAAAATCTCTGTTGGTCGTAGACATGAAAACTTGTTCCGCTCTAAGATAAAATAAATTTTTCATTTTAATTCATTTTGTTCAAAGTTTATAAATGTATTAATTGGATTATTTGAATGTAATTGGTAGAGTGATAAAGTTGTTATTTACCTTTCATTTTAAACAGAAATTTACCAAGCCAATAAGTAGAAGTTTAAACATTTAACAATATAAAAGCATGCAACTTTGGAAAAAGAGAAATCCTAATCAGTGCAGGATATGCATTACAAAACTAGTTTATCTGAGCATACCACTAAATAGCTATAAATGAAGAGAGAAAAAAAGGATGACAATTCTGATTAGATTATTATTTACTGAACATTCTTTATGAAAGGACAAAAACATAGATAATTAATTTCATGCGATTTTTATGTAAGATATTAACCACTTAAAGTGCTTCATCTCACTGCTGTCTTTCATACATTATAAATTATTTACGTTGAAAATAAATTAGGAGCTGCAAGAACTGCTGACTACGTCTCATTAATTGACAACATGACAGAACTTTAAGACCAATCAATAGACAGCATTTTTTAGGACACTTATTTCTTTGCCATAAGTCTTATCTTGGGGTATCAGAAAGGATGGGTTTCATTATTCTGTAAATATGGAGTTCAACATATGGAAGCATTATGTATTTTAATTTTTATCATTTTTTAGTCTACTTCTTGTTGATAAGTTGACAGTTGAAAAATATTTTAAAACGTACCCCTTGGCGACTTAATTACTTTAAACTATAAATTTCATGTGCCTTAAGTTTTTGTGCTCATGGCTTCTCAAATTATATAAATATTAAATATTTAGGATAGAAAGCTCCCCTGTGACTTATCCGCACATAACATTTTAAACAATTTTATTTTTATAGTTTTTATTTTACATTACTTTAATTTTGTTTATAATTTTGCTTATATTAAGTCAGAGACACAAAGATCGTAACATTTAATGGAAGCCTTAGTTAAAGTAATTTTAAACTACATTACAAACAAACACACGATCCCTTGAGTTAATGCAGTGTTTCTCAAATAGTTGGGCGCGCCCCACAAGGGGGGAGGGGCTGAAGCTCCCTAAAGCCAAATGGTGTACTTATAACAATTTTATAGACAAATGATACTATTTACTGTTGCGCTAGGGCGCAAAATGTTTTCTTCTTCCTATTGCTTGACAGAAAATAATTGAGCAACACTGAGTTAATATAACACAAAAAAACTCAATTATGTAGCCAATAAATAATACTTCTTGGCGTCGAACTCCATGAGCCTTGTAAATTGTATATTTTATTATTAATAATAAGAATAATTATTAAAGAATCATTATGAAACAGAATTTAGAATTTTTCTAAATTTACTATTTTTTACATTTTAAATTACAATTTTATCTGGCAATATCTGGTTATACTCAATCACATCAATATGACATAATACAGTGGGCCGGGTGCAGTAGGCTAGTTTAGTAGGCTATTGTCACATTAGAATAAACCATGAAATTGAATCATAATATTAACATATTTTGAGTGACTTAGACATATGGAAAATAAGCGTTGGGGAAATACTGTGTGTGTGTGTAACTTATTAAAACTTAGGACTTGTTTACTATTATTATTATTAAAAGTACAGTTGTATTATTTTTTAACGCTCTCACCGAGTCCCAGTGAATTAATTCATCAGTTGTAGGGTCTTCAACAAGTGTCCAGAGTTTAATTAAAAATGCAGGGACATTGCCTGCATTATTTTCAACGGCCGCATACATATTGGTAATATACAAATTGTCAGTCACTTTAGAGACTTAAATAGCGTGAAAAAGTTATCAGAACTTTATGAAACTAAGAAAATATTCGTTCAGGAAATATGATTTACAAATTAAGGACATGCGCATGCGTTAGCTAATGTTGCTTAAAAAACGTAACTTTTAAATCCATACAAAAGTATAGCCCCAAAATGCGAGGAAATAATATTTTGTAATAGTGTTTTTCTTCTTAAAATATCTGATCTCTAACAGAACTAACCCTACTCTATAGTCTATATTACTGTACTAGGGGTTTTAGGGCGCCTATGGCGTCCACTTTTTTTTGGTAAGAAGCCCAAGTAACTTATCCTTGTTTGATAAATACTAAATACGAAATATTAAATTGAAATGTACACAAAGTATTTTATAATTATAAATCCTCAAATCCTCTTTTGACATCGCCCTCTTTTCCAAAATTAAAATGTAATATTTTTTAAGAATCTTTTAGAATTTTGCACACCTCCTGATGGGCACCTTGTATATATACTTAAATATAAGCTAAAACATGACGTCATAGCGCTACGGATCCTTCCTTCCAACCCCTTACTTGGGCTATTATATTGTTAATAACTATCTGACCCGCGGCTTAGCATACGCCGCTAATGATTTAGTGACGGGTGAAGACTTCCTGAAGGACACAGTTGTCAAATTGGGGTGGGTTTGGGCAAATGGCTGTAAGTGAATGAAAAGAAGGAACTCTGGAGAGATCTGTGGCGTAGCATACGCCGCAGACTTGCTCATCATAGACAGTACATCATATAGAATGCTTTCTAAAATCGATCGCAGCGCCACCTAACTATAATTACATCCATACATACATTAGAGACAACGGGAATTATGTATATGATATGATTAATTAGAAATAGCATTTAATATTTCTTAAATAAATATACAAATATATTTTATTAAGATCAAAATATTAAGCATTTAAAACATTGAAAATGAAACGCTACAGGCACTAAAGTTTAATAACGAAAACATTTTTTAAAAGGCCAATTTTAATTTTTAAAAATTATCTAATATTAGCAAAGCATGCCTGATTATTCAAAATTGACAGGAGTAACACACTTGGTTAAATCACTAAACATATTAACACTGGAGGTAGAAGAAAAAAGAGCAAAGTAACAGTAACTCATAAAACTTAAATTCTAACTGAATTTTAACACACGCATCTAAATACAACACTCGGTCGGGGTCCTGAACAGAATAAAAACATTTATCTTGTTCAATAAGCATGAACAAAATTATAAACATCACCACTAACTGGGAGTCGGTTGTGGAGTCGGTTGCCTAAAGAACAAGGAATACCAATACTAAACCACATTATCAACATACAAATGAGTCAAATGCAAGAATATAAATAAAACATGGATAAACGTTGGCGCAATAATCTTCCGCACAGAAGGAGCGTCTGTAGAGATAAGATACGAAACAATGCCACAACTTCCGCACAGAAGGAGCGTCTGTAGAGATAAGATACGAAACAATGCCACAACTTCTGCAAAGAAGGAGCGTCTGTAGAGATAAGATACGAAACAATGCCACAACTTCCGCACAGAAGGAGCGTCTGTAGAGATAAGATACGAAACAATGCCACAACTTCCGCACAGAAGGAGCGTCTGTAGAGATAAGATACGAAACAATGCCACAACTTCCGCACAGAAGGAGCGTCTGTAGAGATAAGATACGAAACAATGCCACAACTTCCGCACAGAAGGAGCGTCTGTAGAGATAAGATACGAAACAATGCCACAACTTCCGCACAGAAGGAGCGTCTGTAGAGATAAGATACGAAACAATGCCACAACTTCCGCACAGAAGGAGCGTCTGTAGAGATAAGATACGAAACAATGCCACAACTTCCGCACAGAAGGAGCGTCTGTAGAGATAAGATACGAAACAATGCCACAACTTCCGCACAGAAGGAGCGTCTGTAGAGATAAGATACGAAACAATGCCACAACTTCCGCACAGAAGGAGCGTCTGTAGAGATAAGATACGAAACAATGCCACAACTTCCGCACAGAAGGAGCGTCTGTAGAGATAAGATACGAAACAATGCCACAACTTCCGCACAGAAGGAGCGTCTGTAGAGATAAGATACGAAACAATGCCACAACTTCCGCACAGAAGGAGCGTCTGTAGAGATAAGATAAAAAACAATGCCACAACTTCCGCACAGAAGGAGCGTCTGTAGAGATAAGATACGAAAACAATGCCACAACTTCCGCACAGAAGGAGCGTCTGTAGAGATAAGATACGAAACAATGCCACAACTTCCGCACAGAAGGAGCGTCTGTAGAGATAAGATACGAAACAATGCCACAAACTCAATTAAAGAAAATAAGTGCCGCCCTACTCTTACTGAGTGTCATTTTTTAAAATACCATTTGCCTGGGAAGATGTTGATTCTATTTAATTCGGTTTGATGTCAAGAACTTTAACAACAAAACTAAACAAAATATTGTTTCTACCAACTGAGAGTTCCACGAACATTAATCGCAATTATCTTCTGTTATAGAAGGAGCATAAATAACAGATAAGATAAGATAAGACATTTGTTTTTTTTCATGACAGATGCTGCCTGGCGAGTCCTGACCATTTATCTGCTGTGATCAATAATGAAGTCATGTACAAACGCGTGGATGCCGGTCAACTAAGATTGTATCAGAACGTCTATATATGTGTCTGTATTTGTATCTATAGCTTTGTCTGTATATGTGTCTGTATCTCTGTCTGTATCTTTGTTTGAGTCATGTACAAACGCGTGGATGCCGGTCAACTGAGATTGTATCAGAACGTCTATATATGTGTCTGTATTTGTATCTATAGCTTTGTCTGTATATGTGTCTGTATCTCTGTCTGTATCTTTGTTTGTATCTGTGTCTGTATGAAGTCTGTATCTGTTTTAGCGTGTGTATTTATGTCTGCTTTAGTGTCTTTATTTCTGTCTGTATCTGCGTCTGTTTGAGTGTCTGTATCATTTTCTGTATTATTGTCTGTATTATTGTCTGTATTATTGTCTGTATTATCATCTGTATTGCTGTCTGCATTAATCTATGTATTAGTTTACAATATTTTTGTCGCATCAAATTTGCACACCAAACCAGACTGAACCATCATAATTCATTCAACATTCCCAGAGATTCTCCACATAAGTGAACAGGAAACAGCAAAAGTTGAGGAAATGGTAAGTGTTTACATTTTTTGTTTGCTATTTACCCCCAAGGGACCTCGAGACTATGACAACTTTTCTGACTCCAACTTCTGAATTTGATATGTGCTAGCGATTTGACAAGGTTCACTGATTTCATTACTTACTTGGAAATACAAAACCAAAAATAACCTAATACAACCCTCAGATACACATAGACATGTCATTACTCATAGGCGACATAGTACACATAGGTCATAGGGATACAAAAAATAATTTATTATTCCGTATGCAAGAACAAACACATACAAATTCTCGTTCTTCCCATTCGGAATTCGGGCGTGGAGAAGGTTGACTTAAAAAACCAGGAAAACCAACTTAAAAGTACTCGTTCTGAACTATGACCAACTTAAAAGTAGTCTTCCTGAATTATGACCAATTTAAATGTAGTCTTCCTGAATTTATGACCAATTTAAATGTAGTCTTCCTGAATTATGACCAATTTAAATGTAGTCTTCCTGAATTATGACCAATTTAAATGTAGTCTTCCTGAATTATGACCAATTTAAATGTAGTCTTCCTGAATTATGACCAATTTAAATGTATTCTTCCTGAATTATGACCAATTTAAATGTAGTCTTCCTGAATTATGACCAATTTAAATGTAGTCTTCCTGAATTATGACCAATTTAAATGTAGTCTTCCTGAATTATGACCAATTTAAATGTAGTCTTCCTGAATTATGACCAATTTAAATGTAGTCTTCCTGAATTATGACCAATTTAAATGTAGTCTTCCTGAATTATGACCAATTTAAATGTAGTCTTCCTGATTTATGACCAATTTAAATGTAGTCTTCCTGAATTATGACCAATTTAAATGTAGTCTTCCTGAATTATGACCAATTTAAATGTAGTCTTCCTGAATTATGACCAATTTAAATGTAGTCTTCCTGAATTATGACCAATTTAAATGTAGTCTTCCTGAATTATGACCAATTTAAATGTAGTCTTCCTGAATTATGACCAATTTAAATTTAGTCTTCCTGAATTATGACCAATTTAAATGTGGTCTTCCTGAGCTATGAGTGGGCCTGTCAATGGGTAGCCGTTGCCGTGCGATTACCCAGGTAGTAAAATTCCGCCCGGGTACCCGTGAAAGGTGACTTCAATGTCTATATCTGTATTAACGGAGGCCAAACTTCGGCTCGCATGCGGCTTTTTTGTGTTTACATTGCGGCTCGCGAAACAATTTATCAAATAAAAAAATTGTTTCAAATATCTGCTGTGACGTACATCTAAGGAGAAATATCTGTAGACGGGAAATTATCGGGTAGACGGGAAATAATCGGGTAGACGGGAAATAAAATACGGTCCCGACAAACTACATGTATTTTGATTCATCTTTTTTTTCTCTGAAAATGAAACAGAAATCGCAAACACAAAAAGGGTTTGGTTCTTTGAATGAATCATATAAAGAAAACAAAACTCCTCTGCTGAAAATAAGGATGGGCTGCATGGAGATGACAGAGGCCGTGTTTGTTGTTGTTAATGTTGTTGTTCGTCACTGTTCATCCATCGATTCGACGAAGACCAATCTAGTCATCCGAGGGGGGATGAAATGGATGACAAAAATGACTTGCGCGATGACTTGGATTTAAGTGAGAAAGAGTTGCGCAGTTCGTCGATCTCACTCTCTCGCCCGAGACCATCTTGATCCAGCGGCAGGACAAAGTGGAGACGGCTGGTGATGGAGTCGGGTGCAGTGGATGGCCATGATGTCCTGTTTGTCTTGTCATGCCCTTAGCGTTCCACAACGCTTTGCTGAGAATCGCCTTTTTGACCGTTGACCAACTAGTGGTTCCTCCGCTCTGTCCACCGAATCCAGTCTTCACGTGCATAGGTAGACATACCTAGATCACCGAGGGTTTGAGACCCGTCGGCTACCCTCACCAGGTTTAGCCAGCCAGTCGAAGCCATTGCCCGGGGTGTGGCCACTGTGCACGCTACAGTTTCTAGGAGTCACTGGTGAGAGCTGAGTGACAAGTGGGGACCAAGGGTGGACGAACTACCCCCAAGAGAGTACGACGTGTTCCCCCACCGGAGGTGCTACCCCGCCTTGAGCGCCCCATACACCAGTTGTTGTTGTTACTAAAGTTAGTGTCAAAGCAGGGGTGTTTTACCTCTTCTTTGACACTAACTTTGATTTGAAATACGCCAACATTGGGTTACCGATTGAGACTAGCCAATGTTGTTTATCTACAACCTCTCCTCCCTCCACCCCTATAACCCGCACCTTTTCCCCTATCGCTTGTGTTTCTTGTGTTCGTTAATACGTGATGACCTAGAAAAACTGATGTTACTATGGCGTACAAGGTTGTCAGTTTTTTAAAGTCAATAAATTAAATAGGTACTAACAGTGTAAGATGGATTAGACGTGGACCGTGTGGCTAATGTGTGAAATGAGATGCATGGATGATGGCTAGGTAGCATTGTATAGCGGTCATGACTTGAAAATTATGTTTCGAACGGGTAACCCGGGGACCCATTCAAAATTGGACCAAGTTAAAAGTGGTCTCTTCCTGAGCTATGGCCAAGTTAAAAGTGGTCTCTTCCTGAGCTATGGCCAAGTTAAAAGTGGTCTCTTCCTGAGCTATGGCCAAGTTAAAAGTGGTCTCTTCCTGAGCTATGGCCAAGTTAAAAGTGGTCTCTTCCTGAGCTATGGCCAAGTTAAAAGTGGTCTCTTCCTGAGCTATGCCAAGTTAAAAGTGGACTCTTCCTGAGCTATGGCCAAGTTAAAAGTGGTCTCTTCCTGAGCTATGGCCAAGTTAAAAGTGGTCTCTTCCTGAGCTATGGCAAAAATAAAAGTGGTCTTTTCCTGAGCTATGGCCAAAATAAAAGTGGTCTCTTCCTGAGCTATGGCCAAGTTAAAAGTGGTCTCTTCCTAAGCTATGGCCAAGTTAAAAGTGGTCTCTTCCTAAGCTATGGCCAAGTTTAAAGTGGTCTCTTCCTGAGCTATGGCCAAGTTAAAAGTGGTCTCTTCCTGAGCTATGGCCAAGTTAAAAGTGGTCTCTTCCTGAGCTATGGCCAAGTTAAAAGTGGTCTCTTCCTGAGCTATGGCCAAGTTAAAAGTGGTCTCTTCCTGAGCTATGGCCAAGTTAAAAGTGGTCTCTTCCTGAGCTATGGCCAAGTTAAAAGTGGTCTCTTCCTGAGCTATGGCCAAGTTAAAAGTGGTCTCTTCCTGAGCTATGGCCAAGTTAAAAGTGGTCTCTTCCTGAGCTATGGCCAAGTTAAAAGTGGTCTCTTCCTGAGCTATGGCCAAGTTAAAAGTGGTCTCTTCCTGAGCTATGGCCAAGTTAAAAGTGGTCTCTTCCTGAGCTATGGCCAAGTTAAAAGTGGTCTCTTCCTGAGCTATGGCCAAGTTAAAAGTGGTCTCTTCCTGAGCTATGGCCAAGTTAAAAGTGGTCTCTTCCTGAGCTATGGCCAAGTTAAAAGTGGTCTCTTCCTGAGCTATGGCCAAGTTAAAAGTGGTCTCTTCCTGAGCTATGGCCAAGTTAAAAGTGGTCTCTTCCTGAGCTATGGCCAAGTTAAAAGTGGTCTCTTCCTGAGCTATGGCCAAGTTAAAAGTGGTCTCTTCCTGAGCTATGACCAAGTTAAAAGTGGTCTCTTCCTGAGCTATGGCCAAGTTAAAAGTGGTCTCTTCCTGAGCTGTGGCCAAGTTAAAAGTGGTCTCTTCCTGAGCTATGGCCAAGTTAAAAGTGGTCTCTTCCTGAGCTATGGCCAAGTTAAAAGTGGTCTCTTCCTGAGCTGTGGCCAAGTTAAAAGTGGTCTCTTCCTGAGCTATGGCCAAGTTAAAAGTGGTCTCTTCCTGAGCTATGGCCAAGTTAAAAGTAGTCTCTTCCTGAGCTATGGCCAAGTTAAAAGTGGTCTCTTCCTGAGCTATGGCCAAGTTAAAAGTGGTCTCTTCCTGAGCTATGGCCAAGTTAAAAGTGGTCTCTTCCTGAGCTATGCACTCGTTAAAAGTGGTCTCTTCCTGAGCTATGACCAAGTTAAAAGTGGTCTTCCGTCTTCCTGAGCTATGGGCATGGCCAAGTTATAAGTGGTCTTCCTGAGCTATGTGCATGGCCAAGTTAAAAGTGGTCTTCCTGTGCTATGACCAAGCTATTTAAAAACAATGGCGCTAACCTTTGAGTCCAGTTTGTTTTTTTGCAAAGGGGTTGCGATCTGCTACACAGTTCCATCTGAAATTTCCCGGTGTGGATGAACACCAAAGTTCCCGGTGTGGATGAACACCAATGTTCCCGGTGTGCATGAACACCAATGTTCCCGGTGTGGATGAACACCAATGTTCCCGGTATGGATGAACACCAATGTTCCCGGTGTGGATGAACACCAATGTTCCCGGTGTGGATGAACACCAATGTTCCCGGTGTGGATGAACACCAATGTTCCCGGTGTGGATGAACACCAATGTTCCCGGTGTGGTTGAACACCAATGTTCCAGGTGTGGATGAACACCAATGTTCCCGGTGTGGATGAACACCAATGTTCCCGGTGTGGATGAACACCAATGTTCCCGGTGTGGATGAACACCAATGTTCCCGGTGTGGATGAAAACAAATGTTCCCGGTGTGGATGAACACCAATGATCCCGGTGTGGATGAACACCAATATTCCCGGTGTGGATGAACACCAATGTTCCCCGCTGCGTGGCTGCGTGGGCGCGGACAAAGCTGACCGACGCCGCGCAGCAGTTAAGAATTACCGCGCAGTAAATTTTGTAAAATATTGCACTAAAATGGATCCTGCACAAAATTGCACATGAGTTTGCTTACTTTGCACACGGTCCAACGAATATTAGAGGGAATATTGATGGACACAGGAGGGAAGTTAGAGGGAATATTGATGGACACAGGAGGGAAGTTAGAGGGAATATTGATGGACACACGAGGGAAGTCAGAGGAAATATTGATGGACACAGGAGGGAAGTTAGAGGGAATATTGATGGACACACGAGGGAAGTCAGAGGGAATATTGATGGACACAGGAGGGAAGTTAAAGGGAATATTGATCGACACAGGAGGGAAGTCAGAGGGAATATTGATGGACACAGGAGGGAAGGCGTGGGCGCTTTTGAATTGTTGGCACCAAAATTGTTAAAAGTCTTCAGAAATTTTTGAAATAATGTGAAAACAAAGATCAAATAGTGAAAAAATTGAAGACTTAAATGTTGTTAATATTAGATAGACTATTAAAAGTTAAATCTCAAGGAGCATGCAAGTCTAGCAAGGATAATATTAGCGATATAGAAAGCATTCATTCATTAAATTTCCGTTCGTATTTTTAAGTTATAATTTGTTTCTTCGCGGCTGAGTCGTTTCACCGTCTAAACTTCTCCATTCTTTTCTTTAGGCCAACTCTAACGCTCGCCTCCATCTTTCCGACCAGTTGACCTCATTTGTGTTACCCGTAGTAGACACGAGTCAGGAAAGAAGTAAAGACGGAACAAGAAAGACAAGGCGTAAGGTTAAATATCTGCGAGTCAAAATCAATCCATCTTCAGTAAACGCCTCAGAATCAGAGACACATCTTGTCCGAGGAGAGGACAAGGGCAATCATTACTCACAGCCGAGATTGTCAAAGAAACAGGATTTCAGCAGAGGCGGGTCGCAGCTAATAGAAATCAAGAATGAGGAGTTTGTAGATAAGGGACACAATGGAAACACAAGGTCACTAAACAGACACAAAGGTCAGTTATCAGAACATGTTAACACACAGATCTTAAAAATGCCCAGATTTATAAATGTTAAAAAAGTTAACAAATCTCCAGAATGTAAAATATTGCAATGTCAGAGCACACTTTCAACAGATATTAACAATGAAACTTTGGCCCAAGTAGAAGATATTAAAATCAGACAAAGCTGCTTCATTTCTTTATTGCAAGAAAAACTCAAAGCTCCAGGTCATAGTGATAGCCCCGACTCCGGGAAACGGCGATTTTCAAATGTGAGGGAAGTCCACGGACACAATACAGAGTACAACGAACGAAGAGATGGATTAAGTTCTCAGAACACAAAGACCAAAATAAACCAAATCTGCGTATCGGAAAGACAACCCACTTTACCAACGTTAGATAACTCCAGAGGAGATTGCTGCACAGATGCGAGAGACAATTTGATTAGAGATTTCACACCACACGGAAAGCATTGCCGTAAACGAGGAGATATCAGGGAATTTGGACGATGTCCAAAACTTACTGACCAGAAGGACAACGTGACGTTTAAGAATTCCCCCGGAAGCACCTCAGGGGATGAACCCAAGGGAACAGTAACTCCTGTGACATACAGCAGACGTCGCAGCGTTTGGAGCAGACGATGTCTTGAGCGCGCCGATCATTCCAGTAAAGGAAGATGCGGAGGCCAGCACGGCGATACGCATGCGAGAGTGGTTCACTTTAATAAAAAGCTGAAAAAATCGTGTTCTGGTCATGGGAGCTATGTCACGAAAGATGACCAAAGATCTTTAGTAGGAGGGCGGAGCGTAGATATTAATTCCTATTCGTTTATAGGTGGAGGGGAGCAGCCCCGTGATGTCTGTCAAAAGGAGGCCAACAAAAATAGCGCGGATAAGGTCAGTTGTGAAAAAACCCACGAAGACGTTTCGGCGGTACGGCATGAGGATAGTGGACGGCACGCGCTGTTTTTCACTCCGATTAGAAATGACGTCATGCTCTCCAAGTTTAAGAGCTTTCTCCCGCAGGTTCGCGATACCCCCAACGTTAACAAAGATGGCGGCATGATGCGCCTGCTCCGGGCGGAGGATGGTGACGCGTGCCTGGTGGTTGACGGGACGGCGGGCCAATACTCCGACCTTGACATTAGCCCGCAACATCTCAACAGAAACAATCAGAGAAACAACGCAGACGATGATGACGTAGACTGTGCCGGGCCAGAGCCTTCAAATACCGAGGACTTGCATCGAGCCGTGGAAGAGGCCACGCCCCCAAACGAATCCGGGAACTCCCAGCCCCCCGTTCAGACAAATCAGATGAACAGAAAAATACCCGAAGAAGAAAACGTGTGGAAAAAAAATCTGCTCAAAGGAATTTTCAGAAAAACACGACGGTACAGAACTTCTTCCAACATTGACTTCAACGAATCATTTGTGGGGCAATACCGTTGTGCTAAACCTAGGGATGACGTCATCACTTCTGTGAGCAGCGAGCAAAAGTCAGTTCAGGACAAGGGAAAGATAACTGCCTGTAAAATACAAGATGATAATACTTCAACCCATGATAGTGTTCCAGCAAATCTAGAGCCTGACGCTGAAAGTCGTGATAATGTTCCAGCAAATCTAGAGCCGGACGCTGAAATTCGAGATAGTGTTCCTAATATGCAGATAAGAGTTCGCGGAAATATCTTTAAAAAATGGAGCGAATGTTTGGCGGTACACCAGGTTAAGACCAAACCTCCTGTTGGCAGAGATGAAAACAATGAAATAAAAGCACATGAGGCAGGTGGTGATCACACACTGGAGGCTGGTGGTCATCAAACACAGTCTGAGTATCCAAGCGTCATCGACCATTCAGAGACAGAAGTGGAAACGTCAGACATTAACGGCTCCATGAAGAACTTCAACTTTTCTCATATCATCGTTACAAATGATACCTGTAAAAAATTAATGTACTTTGACAGCAAACTTCTGACTGGGGTAAAAGCCAACATACCACATACGTCTTGTGACTCTCCCAACATCCCACATCTATCTTGTAATTGTCTCGCGTCCACTGATCAGTCTGATGTGAAACAATCGGCGGCCATCATCTCTATACAAATGACGTTAAAGAAAAGGGGAGACTACCGAAACAATGATGCGCGAGTGAGTGCACGCAAAGCGTTCCCTACTGGGATGCTAAAGGGAGAGATGAAAGGAGACAGGAAGCTAAAGCACAGCACGCGTGATGAAATGTCTCCAACAGGTAATTTGGCAGTTGAGCCCTGGGTTTAAAGTGCGTTTTGATGTTTGCATTGTTTGTATCTGTGACGATGGCTACAGTTAGAGCTACAGTGGGGGTGAGTGGGGGGTGCTATTCTGAACTATTCACAGCGTAATAAGAACAAAAAATCAAAATCTATTTCAATAAGAAAACAAATGACAACCTCTCAAAATAAAATTGATTCATGAAAAAGAAAAGAAAATACAACTTGAAAGATTCAGAAAATCTGTCAATAAAGACAATAATTATATTCCTCAAAGCTTGTAATGTCAATCTTATTTAGGCATAAACATATCCAATATTTTGAGTCAGAAAGATGTCCAATATTTTATGGTACAAAGTTATTCTCTTTTTATGGTACTGGCTCGTCATAAAATTTAAAAGCCCATTATAATACTAGACTTGAAGTTACATTGCTTAACTTAGTGTAAATGATAAAAGAATACAAATTTATTTCTTAAAGTTTAAATACTAGAAGGAAAATTCTTCTATACTTAAATGAACAATAAAAAAAAAGTAGAATGGGCTTGTGGAGTTTCAATTTTATAGCCTCAATATAATGATAACAGCAGAGAAAAAGTAATATCATATATGAAATATGAACATTTCTAAATATAATATATGAAATATGAACATTTCTAAATATAATAAATGAAATATGAACATTTCTAAATATAATATATGAAATATGAACATTTCTAAATATAATATAAGAAATATGAACATTTCTAAATATAATAAATGAAATATGAACATTTCTAAATATAATATATGAAATATGAACATTTCTAAATATAATATAAGAAATATGAACATTTCTAAATATAATACATAACATATGAACATTTCTAAATATAATATATGAAATATGAACATATATAAAATATGAACATTTCTTTTCCGCAGATCTCAAAGCAAATGTTGAGGTAATTTTAGTGTAATCATTTCGTTTTAGTCATTTAATTTTAGATATTTCATTGTGGTCATTTCATTTTCATTGTAGTCATTTGAAATTAGTCATTTAATTTTAGTTATTTCATTTTCATAATAGTTATTTAAAGTAGTCATTTCATTTTAGTCGCGTCACTTAAGTCATTTCCTGTCGGCGTAATACTATTACCAATTTATTTGTGTACAAGAAATAGTTCCTATGTTTCATATATATTAATGAAGCAGTGTATAAGCTATGATTATATGGCATTTATCTGCCAACAGCAGAAATTTCCTCCTGCTGGGGTCTTAAATACTTTTAAAATGTCCTTTTATTCCGTAAGTTTACACTGTGATTTTATTTTGTTGCCATTACTAGAACGAGGCTCTTTGAATAACCATTGAAAGAAAACAGGGAATCCTTCGATATGGATACGTGAAGCGCGTTCAAATACTTCTACTATTTGCTGTATTTTGAAATAAATTCAAAGGCTTCAAGTCCTTGTTATTAAAATTGTACGCAGATGCAAAAATACATTGTTATTTCTAGTCTGCGAGGATCTGGTTGTTGGGGAAAATCTTCGACTCTGTGACAAAGACTTCATGCTATTTGATGTCCTTTCCAACTAAAATGATTTTTTTATGGTCAAAGTTTTCGTAACGTCCCAAGCATGTATATGCTTGTCTCGGTCAAAGTTCTTGGGTGGGTCTAAATGTCCACCCTCCCCACTATTGCTGAGGACGAGTTGTGGTGGGGATGTTGTGGTGATGTGATGGTGATGTGGTGGTAGTGATGTGGTGGTGGTGATGTGGTGGTGGTGACGTGGTGGTGATGTGGTGGTGATGTGTTGGTGATGTGTTGGTGATGTGGTGGTGGTGATGTGGTGGTGGTGATGTGGTGGTGATGGTGATGTGGTGGTGGTGATATGGTGATGTGGTGATGTGGTGGTGGTGGTGTGGTGGGGTTAGAATCAAGAAACTTTCCTTACTTCTGGTGTTGTCGTATGTTTAAGTTTCTTCAGAAACTTTGATGTTGTTGGAATCTTTGAGTCTGTTAGTTTAGTTGACTTCCAGCTTTCGCCGCCATAGGTTAGGGCTTGTGTCATGCAGTCTCATGCAGACGTTGCAGATCTTTAGTTTGGTGTTTCTGCTGAGTGTTGTCAAGGTCCACATGCTTGACAGTTTGTTGAATACATAGGTTGCCATGGCTACACGTGTTTTTATTGCTGTTGTTGGGTCTCAGGAGGTCGGGATTTGATTTCCTACGTAAGTGAAGCTGGAGCCTTTCTCTCATAGCGTGATCTATTTATTATAAACATGTTTTCTGCGTTGTTTATATGGTTGATAATTTTAGTTTTTTTCTTCGTTGATTAGTAGTTCAATTAGAGTGGAATATGAGTAAAGAGGTTTCACTTTGGACTGTGAAGAGTTCAATAGAAGACCGATATAAAGTCTTTTTTGTTATACGCGCTCCTTATTTCGTACCAGCTGATGTAAACACCCCCTTCTATATAACTGGCGTAATTGTATTTTACAGGCGGACCATGAAACGTAAAATACAATTTAAATTGAGGTCATCAAAGTTTTAAAAAAAATATATAAATGCATTTTACATTTAAACTGATGCTAGAGTTTCCATTCTAATCTACATTAATGTTAGATATATATTGATGTTAGATTTATATTGATGTTAGATTTATATTGATGCTCCCGTCTCCATAATAAGCACATGAATTCGTTAAAAAATATCGAAAAAGTTTTAATTAGAAACAACTTCTGTTAAATGAATTTAATGTTATATCAGATATAATATTTAACAATGCATGATCCTGGAACATCTGAAATTGGTTGGTTCTTTCGTAAAAGAAAGGGAAAAAACCACACAAAAAACGAATGTGATTTTGTATTGAGAAGAATCCCACCATTGTTAAAAGAGACTAAAATTTCTTCATGTTTAACACAGCGACAAGCAACCCCCCCCTTTAGGGGTGGGGAGGGGAAGGTCACGGCAAATCAATGAAGTCTTTATTCCTGCAATCAAATGTGAAATCGGGGGTGTCTAGATCGATAACAAAACGTGTACGGCGAGTATAGGGCCTTATACTCGGTGGTCTTAGGGCCTTATAGTCGTTAGTGTTAGGGCCTTAGTGGCGGGGGTTTAGGGCAAACGCTAACACAACTCGTCTGCTGCGTGTGATGTGTTAACATGAGATCTGTTTCTAATCAAACGGAGTTTTCTTGAAAGATGTCATGATTGCCAGGATGATACAGTCGCTGTGTGTGTTCTGGTGGTTGGTCTGGTTACTTATGGAACACTTCAATCAAAATGGACTTGGTTTTGTACATGATAGTGTTAATAGAAAGAATGTGACAAGCACTGGTGCCAAACAATTTTAAAGTTGGATCTATTAGAGTCTGACGTGTTATTTAAACTTTTATAAGTGTAGACTGTAGACCGATGCGAGGAGAAAGCTACCTTGTAACTTTAGCTTTTAATTCATGCCAAAAATGCATTTTAAAATAATTTAAGTCTAACATTTGTGGACATTTTATGGTCTGGCAAGAAACAGCAGACGGCAGTCTAACCTAACATAATTTAAGTCTAACATTTGTGGACGTTTTATGGGCTGGCAAGAAAGAGCAGACGGCAGTATAACCAGATAGCACCCCAATTAATCCTGTCACATTCAAGGGAGAGAAGACACCGCCAGGGACAAAAGCCCAAGCAACAGTCGTCTGTTCATGACAATGAAGATATTTAAAGACTTTGTTTATTTTGAGCAGGTAGGAACTAATACTGCACATGTCAAAGTTGAACTTTGGTGAATCTTTACGTGTTGACGTGTCTCCATGTGTTTAAGTGTTGACGTGTCTCCATGTGTTTACGTGTTGACGTGTCTCCATGTGTTTACGTGTTGACGTGTCTCCATGTGTTTAAGTGTTGACGTGTCTCCATGTGTTTACGTTTGTGTGTATATATTACAATCTGACTTTATTTAGCTCCTCATGTGGATGTATCTCCATATTTAAATGTATCTCCCTGTGTAACCAATCTCCCTGTTTACATGTATCTCCCTGTGTAACCGATCTCCATGTGTAACCAATCTCCCTGTGTAACCAATCTCCCTGTTTATATGTATCTCCCTGTGTAACCTATCTCCCTGTGTAACCTATCTCTCTGTTTAAATGTATCTCCATGTTTAACCAATCTCCCTGTGTAACCGATCTCCCTGTGTAACTGATCTCCCTGTGTAACCAATCTCCCTGTGTAACTAATCTCCCTGTGTTACCATTCTCCCTGTGTAACCAATCTCCCTGTGTAACCAATCTCCCTGTGTAACCAATCTCCCTGTTTAAATGTATCTCCATGTTTAACCAATCTCCCTGTGTAACCAATCTCCCTGTGTAACCAATCTCCCTGTTTAAATGTATCTCCCTGTTTAAATGTATCTCCATGTTTAACCCATCCCCCTGTGTAACCAATCTCCCTGTTTAAATGTATCTCCATGTTTAACTGTATCTCCCTGTGTAACCAATCTCTCTGTTTAAATGTATCTCCCTGTTTAAATGTATCTCCATGTTTAACCAATCTCTCTGTTTAAATGTATCTTCCTGTTTAAATGTATATCCATGTTTAACCAATCTCCCTGTTTAAATGTATCTCCATGTTTAACCAATCTCTCTGCTTAAATGTATCTCCATGTTTAACCAATCTCCCTGTTTAAATATATCTCCATGTTTAACCAATCTCCCTGTGTAACCAATCTCCTTGTGTAACCAAGCTCCCTGTTTAAATGTATCTCCCTGTTTAAATGTATCTCCATGTTTAACCAATCTCCCTGTGTAACCAATCTCCCTGTTTAAATGTATCTCCATGTTTAACTGTATCTCCCTGTGTAACCAATCTCCCTGTTTAAATGTATCTCCATGTTTAACTGTATCTCCCTGTGTAACCAATCTCCCTGTTTAAATGTATCTCCCTGTTTAAATGTATCTCCCTGTTTAAATGTATCTCCCTACTTAAATGTATCTCCCTGTTTAAATGTAACTACATGTTTAACCGTTTCTCTATGTGTAACCAATCTCCCTGTTTAAATGTATCTCCCTGTTTAAATGTATATCCCTGTTTAAATGTATCTCCCTGTTTAAATGTATCTTCCTGTTTAAATGTATCTCCATGTTTAACCAATCTCTCTGTTTAAATGTATCTCCCTGTTTAAATGTATCTCCATGTTTAAATGTATCTCCATGTTTAAATGTATCTCTCTGTTTAAATGTATCTCCCTGTAACCAATCTCCCTGTGTAACCAATCTCCCTGTTTAAATGTATCTCCCTGTGTAACCTATCTCCCTGTTTAAATGTATCTCCCTGTTTAACCAAACTCCCCGTGTAACCAATCTCCCTGTTTAAATGTATCTCCATGTTTAACCAATCTCCCTGTTTAAATGTATGTCCATGTTTAACCCATCTCCCTGTTTAAATGTATCTCCCTGTGTAACCGATCTCCCTGTGTAACCAATCTCCCTGTTTAAATGTATCTCCATGTTTAACCAATCTCTCTGTTTAAATGTATCTCCATGTTTAACCCATCTCCCTGTTTACATGTATCTCCATGTTTAAGCCATCTCCCTGTGTAATCAGTCTCCCTGTTTACATGTATCTCCCTGTTTAACCAATCTCCATGTTTAACCAATCTCCCTGTTTAAATGTATCTCTATGTTTAACCAATCTCCATGTGTAACCAATCTCCCTGTTTGAATGTATCTCCCTGTTTAAATGTATCTCTATGTTTAACCAATCTCCATGTGTAACCAATCTCCCTGTTTAAATGTATCTCCCTGTTTAAATGTATCTCCATGTTTAACCAATCTCCCTGTGTAACCAATCTACCTGTGTAACCAATCTCCCTGTGTAACCAATCTCCCTGTGTAACCAATCTCTCTGTGTAACCAATCTCCCTGTGTAACCAATCTCCCTGTGTAACCAATCTCCCTGTTTAAATGTATCTCCCTGTGTAACCTATCTCCCTGTGTAACCTATCTCCCTGTGTAACCAATCTCCCTGTTTAAATGTATCTCCCTGTGTAACCTATCTCCCTGTGTAACCTATCTCCCTGAGTAACCAATCTCCCTGTTTAAATGTATCTCACTGTGTAACCTATCTCCCTGTGTAACCAATCTCCCTGTGTAACCAATCTCCCTGTTTAAATGTATCTCCCTGTTTAAATGTATCTCCATGTTTAACCAATCTCCCTGTGTAACCAATCTTCCTGTTTAAATGTATCTCCAAGTTTAAATGTATCTCCCTGTTTAAATGTATCTCCCTGTTTAAATGTATCTCCATGTTTAACAAATCTCCCTGAGTAACCAATCTCCCTGTTTAAATGTATCTCCCTGTTTAAATGTTTCTCCATGTTTAACCGTATCTCCATGTGTAACCAATCTCCCTGTTTAAATGTATCTCCCTGTTAAAATGTATCTCCCTGTTTAAATGTATCTCCCTGTTTAAATGTATCTCCCTGTTTAAATGTATCTCCATGTTTAACCAATCTCTCTGTTTAAATGTATCTTCCTGTTTCAATGTATTCCATGTGTAACCAATCTCTCTGTTTAAATGTATCTCCCTGTTTAAATGTATATCCCTGTGTAACCAAACTGTCTGTTTAAATGTATCTCCATGTTTAAATGTATCTCCATGTTTAACCAATCTCTCTGTTTAAATGTATCTCCCTGTTTCAATGTATCTCCATGTGTAACCAATCTCTCTGTTTAAATGTATCTCCCTGTTTAAATGTATATCCATGTTTAACCAATCTCTCTGTTTAAATTTATCTCCCTGTTTAAATGTATCTCCATGTTTAACCAATCTCCCTGTTTAAATGTATCTACCTGTTTAAATGTATCTCCCTGAATAACCAATCTCCCTGTTTAAATGTATCTCCCTGTTTAAATGTATCTCCCTGTGTAAGCAATCTCCCTTTTTAAATGTATCTCCCTGTTTAAATGTATCTCCATGTTTAACCAATCTCTCTGTTTAAATGTATCTCCCTGTTTAAATGTATCTCCATGTTTAACCAATCTCTCTGTTTAAATGTATCTCCCTGTTTAAATGTATCTCCATGTTTAACCAATCTCCCTGTTTAAATGTATCTCCATGTTTAACCAATCTCTCTGTTTAAATGTATCTCCCTTTTTAAATGTATCTCCATGTTTAACCAATCTCTCTGCTTAAATGTATCTCCATGTTTAACCAATCTCCCTGTTTAAATGTATCTCCATGTTTAACCAATCTCCCTGTGTAACCAATATCCCTGTGTAACCAATCTCCCTGTTTAAATGTATCTCCCTGTTTAAATGTATCTCAATGTTTAACCCATCCCCCTGTGTAACCAATCTCCCTGTTTAAATTTATCTCCATGTTTAACTGTATCTCCCTGTGTAACCAATCTCTCTGTTTAAATGTATCTCCCTGTTTAAATGTATCTCCATGTTTAACCAATCTCTCTGTTTAAATGTATCTTCCTGTTTAAATGTATATCCATGTTTAACCAATCTCCCTGTTTAAATGTATCTCCATGTTTAACCAATATCTCTGCTTAAATGTATCTCCATGTTTAACCAATCTCCCTGTTTAAATATATCTCCATGTTTAACCAATCTCCCTGTGTAACCAATCTCCTTGTGTAACCAATCTCCCTGTTTAAATGTATCTCCCTGTTTAAATATATCTCCATGTTTAACCAATCTCCCTGTGTAACCAATCTCCCTGTTTAAATGTATCTCCATGTTTAACTGTATCTCCCTGTGTAACCAATCTCCCTGTTTAAATGTATCTCCATGTTTAACTGTATATCCCCGTGTAACCAATCTCCCTGTTTAAATGTATCTCCCTGTTTAAATGTATCTCCCTGTTTAAATGTATCTCCCTGTTTAAATGTAACTACATGTTTAACAAATTTCCCTGTGTAACCAATCTCCCTGTTTAAATGTATCTCTATGTTTAAACAATCTCCATGTGTAACCAATCTCCCTGTTTAAATGTATCTCCCTGTTTAAATGTATCTCCATGTTTAACCAATCTCCCTGTGTAACCAATCTCCCTGTGTAACCAATCTCTCTGTGTAACCAATCTCCCCGTGTAACCAATCTCCCTGTGTAACCAATCTCCCTGTTTAAATGTATCTCCCTGTGTAACCTATCTCCCTGTGTAACCAATCTCCCTGTTTAAATGTATCTCCCTGTGTAACCTATCTCCCTGTGTAACCTATCTCCCTGTGTAACCAATCTCCCTGTTTAAATGTATCTCACTGTGTAACCTATCTCCCTGTGTAACCAATCTCCATGTGTAACCAATCTCCCTGTTTAAATGTATCTCCCTGTTTAAATGTATCTCCATGTTTAACCAATCTCCCTGTGTAACCAATCTTCCTGTTTAAATGTATCTCCAAGTTTAAATGTATCTCCCTGTTTAAATGTATCTCCCTGTTTAAATGTATCTCCATGTTTAACAAATCTCCATGTGTAACCAATCTCCCTGTTTAAATGTATCTCCCTGTTTAAATGTATCTCCATGTTTAACCGTATCTCCATGTGTAACCACTCTCCCTGTTTAAATGTATCTCCCTGTTAAAATGTATCTCCCCCGTTTAAATGTATCTCCCTGTTTAAATGTATCTCCATGTTTAACCAATCTCTCTGTTTAAATGTATCTCCCTGTTTAAATGTATCTCCCTGTGTAACCAAACTGTCTGTTTAAATGTATCTCCATGTTTAAATGTATCTCCATGTTTAACCAATCTCTCTGTTTAAATGTATCTCCCTGTTTCAATGTATCTCCATGTGTAACCAATCTCTCTGTTTAAATGTATCTCCCTGTTTAAATGTATATCCATGTATAACCAATCTCTCTGTTTTATTTTATCTCCCTGTTTAAATGTATCTCCATTTTTAACCAATCTCTCTGTTTAAATGTATCTCCCTGTTTAAATGTATCTCCCTGAATAACCAATCTCCCTGTTTAAATGTATCTCCCTGTTTAAATGTATCTCCCTGTGTAAGCAATCTCCCTGTTTAAATGTATCTACCTGTTTAAATGTATCTCCATGTTTAACCAATCTCTCTGTTTAAATGTATCTCCCTGTTTAAATGAATCTCCATGTTTAACCAATCTCTCTGTTTAAATGTATCTCCCTGTTTAAATGTATCTCCATGTTTAACCAATCTCCCTGTTTAAATGTATCTCCATGTTTAACCAATCTCTCTGTTTAAATGTATCTCCCTGTTTAAATGTATCTCCATGTTTAACCAATCTCTCTGCTTAAATGTATCTCCATGTTTAACCAATCTCCCTGTTTAAATGTATCTCCATGTTTAACCTATCTCCCTGTGTAACCTATATCCCTGTGTAACCAATCTCCCTGTTTAAATGTATCTCCCTGTGTAACCTATCTCCCTGTGTAACCAATCTCCCTGTGTAACCTATCTCCCTGTTTAAATGTATCTCCCTGTGTAACCTATCTCCCTGTGTAACCAATCTCCCTGTGTAACCAATCTCCCTGTGTAACCTATCTCCCTGTTTAAATGTATCTCCCTGTGTAACCTTTCTCCCTGTGTAACCAATCTCCCTGTGTAACCAATCTCCCTGTGTAACCAATCTCCCTGTTTAAATGTATCTCCATGTTTAACCAATCTCCCTGTTTAAATGTATCTCCATGTTTAACCAATCTCCCTGTTTAAATGTATCTCCTTGTTTAAATGATGTAACTTACTGTGTGCAATTCTCCATATGTAATTTTCTTCCCTGTTTATATACATACATATCTATCAAGCGTTTATGTATATCCAGTGTTTATTTATTTGTCTATGTGTTTAGCCATTAAAAAATGATTTTTTTGGGTCGTAAAGATGATGGGGAGAATAGGGCTTAAAAAACACACCAGTATTATATCTTTGAGAACCTTGAGTCAATGCTACTCACAAGAAGCCCTGACCTTAAATCAATGCTACTCACATGAAGTCATGACCTTGAGTCAATGCTACTCACATGAAGTCCTCACCTTGAGTCAATGCTACTCACATGAAGTCCTGACCTTGAGTCAATGCTACTCACATGAAGCCATGACCTTGAGTCAATGCTACTCACATGAAGCCATGACCTTGAGTCAATGCTACTCACATGAAGCCCTAACGGACAAAAGGCAAATTAGCATTTGTTAAAGTTGTAAAATCAATACTATCGAAATAATATCTAATTGTCTTATTTCTACTTGGCCAAGCTTGTCAACCTAAACTACAGACAGGACAGCTATAAAATAGTATCGACTTTTGTCCCTGACTGTTCAATTTTTTTTTACTCCGTTTGATTCCATGCCATGTCGTGTTGAGACCGTGGAATGTGATTGGGTAACATACAAAGTAAAAGTTGACAGGAGAAAAGCCAGAGTTCAAATATATCAAACCTTACCAGAAATGTTCACGTTTAAAGCTTTCACACACCCAAACCGTGTTGAAATCAAGGGGCATAGGTCGAAAATTAAACAAACCCGTAAAAACAAAGTTTTTGACTATAAATCCCTTATATATGAGACATAACTAAAAGTATTTATTATTTTCAAACGCGACAAACATTTACAGACTGAATCTGTCTTAACTCAACCTTGCTTCATAACCCTGGGTGTGGGGGGGGAATGGGGGGGAATGGGGTGGGTGGGGGAGGGGAGAGGGGAAAAGTCTGGTCACCGATCGCTTGACCGAGCTCAGCGTGACACGTAAAATGTAAACAAAAGCACGCCGGTACTTCGATGGGTCGCGTCAACACGTGACTGAATAATCCCGTGAAAAAAAAACAATCACAGTGAGTTTGAATTACATACGTTATATAAGGATAAACTAAAAAGGCATAAATGTAATTACGGTTCGTTCGATCGATCTGAAATTTTGATACGATGCATTGTTAGGTGAGACGGGTCCGTGTGCCAAATTTCAGCTCGATCGGATCACGGGAAGTGGGTCATTTATGACTTTGGTTTTTCCGCCCGCCTATGAGATGACAACAAAACGACAGAGAGAGATGGCGGTGAAGTTAATATAAGGGATTTAATAAAAACAAACCCGTAAAAACAAAGTTTTTGACTATAAATCCCTTATATATGAGACAGAACTGAAAGTATTGATTATGTTCCAACGCGACAAACATTTACAGCCTGAATCTGTCTTAACTTTCATTTGCTTTATAACCCCTGGGGGGCGGGTGGGAGAGGGGAAATATCTGGTCACCTATCGCTGGACCCAGCTCAGCGTGACACGTAAAATGTAAACAAAAACACGCCGGTACTTCGATGGGTCGCGTCAACGCGTGACTGAACAATCACGTGAAAAAAAAACAATAACAAACAGTAAATTAATTACATACGTTATTTAAGGATAAACTAAATATGCATTAATTTGAGCTGCATTTTTTATACGATGCATTGTTAGGTCAGACGGGTCCATGTGCCGAATTTCAGCTCGATCGGATCACGGAAATAGGGTTATTTTTAACTTTTCTTTTTCCACCCGCCCATGAGATGTCGACAGAACGACAGAGACGGCGGTGAAGTTAATATAAGGGATTTAAAAACAAACCCGTAAAAACAAAGTTTTTGACTATAAATCCCTTATATATGAGACATAACTAACAGTATTGATTATTTTTAAACGCTACAAACATTACAGACTGAATCTGTCTTAACTCAACTTTGCTTCATAACACTAGGGGGGGGGGAGACCGAGCTCAGCATGACACGTAAAATGTAAACATAAGCACGCCGGTACTTCGATGGGTCGCGTCAAAGCGTCAATTCAAACTCTCAAGTGGGAAAAAAACAATAACAAACCGTGAATTTGAATTACATACGTTATTTAAGGATAAACTAAAAATACATTAATTTAATTACGTTACGCTCGATCGATCTGAAATTTTGAAACGATGCATTGTTAGGTGAGACGGGTCCGTGTGCCAAATTTCAGCTCGATCGGATCACGGAAAGTGGGTCATTTTTTACTTCTAATTTTCCGCCCGCCCAAGACAGACAGAGAGAGAGAGAGAGAGAGAGAGATGACGACAGACAGAGACGCCGGTGAAGTTAATATAAGGGATTTAATAAAACAAACCCGTAAAACAAGTTTTTGACTATAAATCCCTTATATATGAGACATAACTAACAGTATTGATTATTTTCAAACGCGATAAGCATTTACAGACTGACACCGAGGGATGTCCCCTGTCTTTTAACGGGGGATGGGACGTGAGCGGGTGTCGGCACGACGGTCGACGTCTAAGCGTCAACTCAAACTCACGTGGAAAAAAACAATAACAAACAGTGAATTTGAATTACATACGTTATATAAGGATAAACTAAAAATGCATTAATTTAATTACGGTACGTTCGATCGATCTGAAATTTTGATAGGATGCATTGTTAGTTGAGACGGGTCCGTGTGCCAAATTTCAGCTCGATCGAATCACGGAAAGTTGGTCATTTGTTACTTCTAATTTTCCGCCCGCCCAAGACAGACACAGAGAGAGAGAGAGAGACAGAGAGACAGAGACGCCGGTGAAGTTAATATAAGGGATTTAAAAACAACAAAATGTTGAAGATAAATTAGAAATCAAAACGAGTAAAACCAAAAACTATGATTGACCTTGGCAGTAATAGGTTAAGTTAAACTATCATTGACCTTGGCAGTAATATGTTAAGTTAAACTATCATTGACCTTGATAGTAATAGGTTAAGTTAAACTATCATTGACCTTGATAGTAATAGGTTAATTTAAACTATCATTGACCTTGGCAGTAATAGGTTAAGTTAAACTATCATTGACCTTGATAGTAATAGGTTAAGTTAAACTATCATTGACCTTGATAGTAATAGGTTAAGTTAAACTATCATTGACCTTGGCAGTAATAGGTTAAGTTAAACTATCATTGACCTTGGCAGTAATGGGTTAAGTTAAACTATCATTGACCTTGGCAGTAATGGGTTAAGTTAAACTATCATTGACCTTGGCAGTAATGCGTTAAGTTAAACTATCATTGACCTTGGCAGTAATGCGTTAAGTTAAACTATCATTGACCTTGGCAGTAATGAGTTAAGTTAAACTATGATTGACCTTGGCAGTAATGAGTTAAGTTAAACTATCATTGACCTTGGCAGTAATGAGTTAAGTTAAACTATCATTGACCTTGGCAGTAATAGGTTAAGTTAAACTATCATTGACCTTGGCAGTAATAGGTTAAGTTAAACTATCATTGACCTTGGCAGTAATAGGTTAAGTTAAACTATCATTGACCTTGGCAGTAATAGGTTAAGTTAAACTATCATTGACCTTGGCAGTAATAGGTTAAGTTAAACTATCATTGACCTTGGCAGTAATGAGTTAAGTTAAACTATCATTGACCTTGATAGTAATGAGTTAAGTTAAACTATCATTGACCTTGATAGTAATGAGTTAAGTTAAACTATCATTGACCTTGGCAGTAATGAGTTAAGTTAAACTATCATTGACCTTGATAGTAATGAGTTAAGTTAAACTATCATTGACCTTGGCAGTAATGAGGTAAGTTAAACTATCATTGACCTTGATAGTAATGAGTTAAGTTAAACTATCATTGACCTTGGCAGTAATGAGTTAAGTTAAACTATCATTGACCTTGGTAGTAATGAGTTAAGTTAAACTATCATTGACCTTGATAGTAATGAGTTAAGTTAAACTATCATTGACCTTGGCAGTAATGAGTTAAGTTAAACTATCATTGACCTTGGTAGTAATGAGTTAAGTTAAACTATCATTGACCTTGATAGTAATGAGTTAAGTTAAACTATCATTGACCTTGATAGTAATGCGTTAAGTTAAACTATCATTGACCTTGATAGTAATGCGTTAAGTTAAACTATCATTGACCTTGATAGTAATGAGTTAAGTTAAACTGTCATTGACCTTGGCAGTAATGAGTTAAGTTAAACTATCATTGACCTTGATAGTAATGCGTTAAGTTAAACTATCATTGACCTTGATAGTAATGAGTTAAGTTAAACTATCATTGACCTTGGTAGTAATGAGTTAAGTTAAACTATCATTGACCTTGATAGTAATGAGTTAAGTTAAACTATCATTGACCTTGGCAGTAATGCGTTAAGTTAACTATCATTAACCTTGGTAGTAATGAGTTAAGTTAAACTATCATTGACTTTGGCAGTATGAGTTAAGTTAAACTGTCATTGACCTTGGCAGTAATGAGTTAAGTTAAACTATCATTGACCTTGATAGTAATGAGTTAAGTTAAACTATCATTGACCTTGGCAGTAATGCGTTAAGTTAACTATCATTAACCTTGGTAGTAATGAGTTAAGTTAAACTATCATTGACTTTGGCAGTAATGAGTTAAGTTAAACTGTCATTGACCTTGGCAGTAATGAGTTAAGTTAAACTATCATTGACCTTGATAGTAATGAGTTAAGTTAAACTATCATTAACCTTGGCAGTAATGAGTTAAGTTAAACTATCATTGACCTTGATAGTAATGAGTTAAGTTAAACTATCATTGACCTTGGCAGTAATTAGTTAAGTTAAACTATCATTGACCTTGATAGTAATGAGTTAAGTTAAACTATCATTGACCTTGGCAGTAATGCGTTAAGTTAAACTATCATTAACCTTGGTAGTAATGAGTTAAGTTAAACTATCATTGACTTTGGCAGTAATGAGTTAAGTTAAACTATCATTGACCTTGGCAGTAATGAGTTAAGTTAAACTATCATTGACCTTGATAGTAATGAGTTAAGTTAAACTATCATTGACTTTGGTAGTAATGAGTTAAGTTAAACTATCATTGACCTTGGTAGTAATGAGTTAAGTTAAACTATCATTGACTTTAGCAGTAATGAGTTAAGTTAAACTATCATTAACCTTGGTAGTAATGAGTTAAGTTAAACTATCATTGACTTTGGCAGTAATGAGTTAAGTTAAACTGTCATTGACCTTGGCAGTAATGAGTTAAGTTAAACTATCATTGACCTTGATAGTAATGAGTTAAGTTAAACTATCATTGACCTTGGCAGTAATGAGTTAAGTTAAACTATCATTGACCTTGATAGTAATGAGTTAAGTTAAACTATCATTGACCTTGGCAGTAATTAGTTAAGTTAAACTATCATTGACCTTGATAGTAATGAGTTAAGTTAAACTATCATTAACCTTGGTAGTAATGAGTTAAGTTAAACTATCATTGACTTTGGCAGTAATGAGTTAAGTTAAACTATCATTGACCTTGATAGTAATGAGTTAAGTTAAACTATCATTGACTTTGGTAGTAATGAGTTAAGTTAAACTATCATTGACCTTGGCAGTAATCCGTTAAGTTAAACTATCATTGACCTTGGTAGTAATGAGTTAAGTTAAACTATCATTGACCTTGGTAGTACAGTAATCATAAACACTATCACACACTTAAGACGGCACGCAGTGGCGTAGCTAGGGATTTGTTACGATTTAGGGGCCCGGGGGTCTTGGCCTCTTTCGGGTGTCTTGCATACATGGTGGTGGCGTAATATTTAATGTAAAAAAAATGTTTGGACACTCCTTTGGGAGCCCCTCTCAAGTGGGGGCCCGGGGGGACTTTCGAATTTGGACTCCCTCCCCCTCCCATAGCTACGCCACTGATATCGATGAGAAGGAAAACAAAAGAACGGTACACGTCAATTTACAATTCTAATCCAGTTATCTTCTTATAAAACACATGTATTGATGTATTTAATTAGAATGTATCAAGGCCCAGGTAACTAGGCTATGTAGGAATGTTTGATTAGCACTTTCCAGTAGGGTCGCAGCACTTTTTATCTGTGGCCAAATACACCAGGCCCCCCCCCCTTCCCTTTCCATTTTGTCTTTAGCAAAGTAATGCACACAACTTGTTAAAAGTTACTTTTTTTTCGTTGCTCGTGTCGTGTAGCCGGCATGTTGTTTTGAAAGTTTGCCGGAGGAGTTTCCTTTCAGTCTTAAGTCAAAGGCAACAAAGAACAATGAAAAGAACACTTCTCAGAAGTCGTTCATTCGATTACAAGGCATGGATTAATCCTCATTGATTACAAGGCATGGATTAATCCTCATTGATTTTTCTTCATTATGTCTTATCGTGTCGTTGCCAGGTTACCGGACGCTTTGTTTTTAATGAGACCAAGAATGTTGGGGGTGGCTTCCCTTTGAGGCCAAACACACATTTTAATGGCTGGATATTGATACCACAACACTGCTTCCAGGCTACCTTTAATCATTATCCACAGTGACTCCGATCCAATGGCTGGATAGTGATACCCTATCATGGCATGGCGCTGAGGCTTTTCGTAATCCGTCTCCACAACAGAACTGATTCCCAGATAACGCAGGCAGACAGATTTAATCTTGACGGAAGTGAACTCTGCCCCCAATTGTCTAATGAAAGCTGTCGTTCTAAGTTTATCTTAAAAACAATGGCTTCGGTTTGCGCTCCGTTAACGCCGGCACGGGGCTAATGGGATTTATTTTATCCCTGGCCTTAATTGTGCAATGTTAATCTTTAAAAAAATATCGACAGACTTTCTGCCTCTGCTGAGTACCATTTCAAGTCTGATGTGTCTGGAGTCTGTCTTTTCAAGTTATGTTACATATTTGATGTGTTTTAGTTGTACTTTCCCGGGTTCGGAGGGAATTAGCTTTCCCGTTCTTACAGGCTGTCCCTCACATTGTCACAGACCTGTGGCATCGTCACAGGTGGAGGGTCCTAAACAAATAGACACGAGATAACCACGTCACTTGACAGTCTGAAGTATTGTTTCAAGGGGGGCTACTCACCGTTTGAATGGGTTATCATGGGACGGGTGACTTGCCCCTGGCGAGCGAGAGGTTATTGATGTGCTGTAAAGAAGAACTGCTGTTTCATATTCCGTCATTCCAGTCTAGATGGTTTGATGTCACTCATATCTCATTCACTTGGATGTGTGTGGATTTATATGTTATTCGCTTGGATGTATGTTGAGTTATATGTTATATGACGAATAATGAGCTGTGGAGATATTTCATTGAACGATAGATTTAGAGATGAGTAAGAAACTTTAAGTAATTGTCCGCATACTTCATTGGACATTTATAAGCAAGGTCTAATTATTACACTGAAAATGAATTTCAGGTATATTTTAAATTCAACATCTGTGCTTTTATAACAGTAATAGTAATCCTAATTTAAAATATTGCTATGGTAAATTGTAAAACATAAGAATATAAAACATGTGTACTTTTCATATCATTATGATTCCGTGTAAACATTATCGCCATATGACAAACTCCAATGTTTATGTTAATATTTAATTACATACCAAGTGTTCTCTGTGTAATATGAAACCTAGTGTGTAGTTAAATTATTTTAGTGTGCAGTTAAATCATATTTTCATAGAGCCGCACAGTTCACAACCTTTAAACACGCACTTCGCTTTTTACGACACCTACAAATGTATCAAATGCGGCGGTAATTAGAGGAACCGTAAATACAAGAAAACCATTACAACCAATGGCATTTCGTTACCGTCACGCGCTAATGGTGGAACCTTTGTCGTCTGCAGCGATCAATAGAATATAATGGCCCGATATTTAAATAGTTGTTATTGTGTGACCTTTCGGAGTATTTTATTGACATTTGAATAACTGCCAGGGGCGTTGTCTAACAGTGCCAAGAGGGGCGTAATGTTTTAATGTCACACTTCAGACAGTGCCAGTTTTTCTTCATCAACTACGCCAACGATTTCGTTTACTGACTATTGCTGTGTCACGTTTTCTTGCCTTTTAATACTTTTAAATGAAAGAAGTTCGTAAACTCCCACAGACATTACATTTGGCGGCTTAAAAAGTGAAAATAAAAGATCAAGGAAATGTGTATGTTATTCTCTTATATATATGTTTTTCGTGGTATGTATGTCCTATGTTACGTCATGGTATGTATGTATTTCTTTTCTCTAATTTAAAACGTCTTGGAAGCTGCATAGCACTGGTGCCACACTTTCACCTTAAAGAAATCTTTAACAAGAAACTGAGACTCACTGCCGACACATTTCTTTGCTACATAAAATCCGATGTTATTAGTTTGTTACTCTAAATCCGATGTTATTAGTTTGTTACTCTAAATCCCTTCCACAGTATGTGGGTATTTAAACTAGTATCGTATATACTCATTCTAAAGCCGACTTTTGGGAAAAGTTGGGGGGGGGGAGGGGTCGGCTTATGAACGAACGGGCTATAGAAAGAGTATATACGGTACATTTGAAGTCAACAACAGCTACTAGGAAAGGACTTTTATTTATTTCAGTCCAAGTTAAGAAAAGAATGTCGTGACACTTTGCAGGTCAAAGAGATATTTGCCGAGTTTCTCCACAGGTCAAAGAGATATTCGCCGAGTTTCTCCGCAGGTCAAAGAGATATTCGCCGAGTTTCTCCACAGGTCAAAGAGATATTCGCCGAGTTTCTCCGCAGGTCAAAGAGATATTCGCCGAGTTTCTCCGCAGGTCAAAGAGATATTCGCCGAGTTTCTCCGCAGGTCAAAGAGATATTCGCCGAGTTTCTCCGCAGGTCAAAGAGATATTTGCCGAGTTTCTCCGCAGGTCGAAGACATATTCCATTTTTAAATCTTCATCTGAGTTTAATGTGTGAACTTTTATTCCTATTTTTAAGTTACATGATCTGTTGAATATCGCAAAGTTCGAGTATCAATCGCAGCTGTACAAAATTTATAAATACATTACATCAAATATTAGACAGTATACATTACATCAAATATTAGACAGTATACAGTACATCAAATATTAGACAATATACAGTACATCAAATATTAGACAGTATACAGTACATCAAATATTACACAGTATATAGAACTTTAAATATTAGACAGCGGTTTTCAAATAGTTTTTGCTTGGGTTTTCCCCAAGTACAAGGGTCGGGATGTTAATGGTTTTGCAAGATTACAGGAACTATGTTTAATTTAGTATAAATGTCTTTTTTGGTCTGTGTATTAACGCGTTCAGTGTAGAGTTATCAGATTTATTGTCAAGGAGTTCAGATCGGTGATCAGTGTAGAGTTATCAGATTTATTGTCAAGGAGTTCAGATCGGTGATCAGTGTAGAGTTATCAGATTTATTGTCAAGGAGCTCAGATCGGTGATCAGTGTAGAGTTATCAGATTTATTGTCAAGGAGTTCAGATCGGTGATCAGTGTAGAGTTATCAGATTTATTGTCAAGGAGTTCAGATCGGTGATCAGTGTAGAGTTATCAGATTTATTGTCAAGGAGTTCAGATCGGTGATCAGTGTAGAGTTATCAGATTTATTGTCAAGGAGTTCAGATCGGTGATCAGTGTAGAGTTATCAGATTTATTGTCAAGGAGTTCAGATCGGTGATCAGTGTAGAGTTATCAGATTTATTGTCAAGGAGTTCAGATCGGTGATCAGTGTAGAGTTATCAGATTTATTGTCAAGGAGTTCAGATCGGTGATCAGTGTAGAGTTATCAGATTTATTGTCAAGGAGTTCAGATCGGTGATCAGTGTAGAGTTATCAGATTTATTGTCAAGGAGTTCAGATCGGTGATCAGTGTAGAGTTATCAGATCTATTGTCAAGGAGTTCAGATCGGTGATCGTGGCATTTTCGAGTATAGACAATCAAGTTTTTGGTAACTATTTTATTTACTGATACAGAACATAAGGTGGACAGCCGCTTGTTTTATTTTAAAACATAAATAATAATTAACACACACACACACACACACAATGTTTATAAGTCAATATTTTCGATATTATATTACTGTAAAAATTGCTTTAGGAAGAATCACGCTTTTGTTTCCAATAAATGTAAACTTTTATTTCTCATACGAACCTGTAGAAACGTCACTGGCCAACGGAAGCGGAAGTGTTTCCCGCAGCGGCCGTCATGTCAGGTGACCTTGACCTCCAAGTAAGTCGACCCTCGATCAGTGACCTCGACGTCCACTATGACCTGCACCAACAGCTCAAGTCCAGCCTTGAAGTTTTCCAACCCAGAAAATGGCGACCTTTGACCCCTGACCTGATACCGCAGACCACGATGACGCGATGCCGTCCTGTCAGCGGGAGGTAATAGCGGCTGTCATCCTCTATTGGCCACATACTCAATTAGCTCCCCTGTCATTGTTTACTTGAGAAATTTTGGCTTGACGAGATACTTGACCAATGTCCACCTACTACCAGGATCTTGTTACCAAACATTCCTCTGCTCCCTCATCATGCTCCAACTCTCTTGTCTTCACTCTCTCTCTCTCTCTCTCTCTCCTCTCTCTCTCTCTCTCTCTCTCTCTCTCTCTCTCTCTCTCTCTCACTCTCTCTCTCTCTCTCTCTCTCTCTCTCTCTCTCTCTCTCTATATATATATAATATATATATTATATATATATATATATATATATATATATATCTTTCTCTCTCTCCAGTCATCTTTCTCTGCTATCTTTCTCTCTGTCGTTCATTTTTGTGCATAAACATCCGAGGATAGTAGAGTATTTATTATTATAATTGAAACTGAGTTGAAAGTCCAATATATTGCTGCATAAAATGTTAAGTACTTCTCACAGAAATTGGGTCACGAAAAAGTGACGCTAACAAATGAATAATTGGCCCATTTTTAAACAACTCGTTTGGTATAGTCTGATCTGACCTGTATTTAAAACGATTCGCTTGTTACCAAATTTTAGCAACAGAAAAACATCCAACTATATTTAACAGGACGTGAAATCAAGTGCGTGTAACTTTGTTGATTTCAGATCCCAGTCTCAGTGCATTCTATTGTCATCGGCGTCAAAACACAGACACTCGACACATTCAGACCTTCAAATGTCACGACACTCGACACATTCAGACCTTCAAATGTCACGACCCAACAGTGGGCGTGTCATGTCTGCCAAACTCCTGTCCAAGCGCCCCGACACCCCAAGAGTCGCCCCAGGAAAATTCGACACCCTCAGCCCTGCCGTCTTGAGTCAGTTGGTTACCGACTGCCGACCTTTGACCCCAGAGTCAACCTACGGCAGCATCGTCAGCAGACGATCTCGGAGCTGCAAATCTAGACGCGAGGCGAGGAGGTCCGCGAGGGCTGCTGACCGGTCGGAGTCAGACAGCTCGAGCTGTGACGAGGGCACCAACGACGAGTGGGCTGGAAGCGATGACGAGAGCCTCTCAGACATGGAGAGGGGTAACGAGCCCCCGCTGGACCCCAACAGACCTGTCCCGGATCTTCACTTGCGACCAGAACGACTTGACCACCAGTACGTCCCGCGGAAAAAAGTCGGACATGCGCCGTTTTGATTTCAGCGCCGAGAACATTGACCTCCCCTTGTATTGCTTCAAAAACCCCGTGCCGCCTCCGCTGGATAACATCAACATCCGGTACTGCGCCTTGCAGAAGCTGGACTGGAAATCGTCTCCCTTCGCCACCGGCACCATCGACCCGGCGGTGAGTTGTATGATGGACCGTCTGGTGGAGATCGAGAGGATACAGGCCAAGACAGCAAAGTGGGAGACACAGCGAGTCAGGCACACGAGGCGAGGAAAGAGCGTCACCACAAAGGTACGCAGCAAACGATGTAGCGCACCATGCCTCCAACCGGCGTGCGTCGGGGATTGTCCGAATAAAAGGGTGAACGCGGATATCTGCGTGAACTGCCGCCAGCCGTTGTGCACCGGAAGTTGCACGGATACGCGGTACGATCAGCGCATGCGTCAGGTGAAAGATGAAGGTGACCTGTCCTTGAACCCCATCAAACCCGCCAATGAACCGACTGTGCAAGACGTGTCAAGGACGTGCCATTGTCGAGCAGGAAATGGCACAAGGTCGCCCCAGGTCCGCCATGATGACCTTCAGTCGGAGTCAAGCCTCAGCCAAAAGTCACGCCATCCGACCCACATCCGCAGAGGGGGTCCCTGAAGGGTTGCCCATCACAGTTTCAAAAATTCAACTTGAGCCCCGGGTGCAAATCCCCATGTCCCGCCCCAAAAAGTCCCGCCCTCACAGCCGGCAAGGACTGCTCCCAGGTAAATCCATGTCATCCAACTTGAACCACTCGCTCACAGACCTGTCGGCCAAGAACACGAAATCTAAAGAGCCCAAAAAGCTTAGGAAGAGTGTCACGTGATCTTGTCAGAGAATACTAATGTAGACGATGAAGTTGGTCCACTTGAAGTCCAAGCGGCCACAACAAGCGGCCACAACAAGCGGCCACAATGTGACAACCCTCAACCATAGAAACGTTGGACCGTGGGACATTTATCTGTAACTTTAGTTTGTTTACTCCGCCATTTAAGCCAGTCAGAATGTCACGTTCTGAAACACGTTTGTGATGAAAAAAAGTCTTAATGATGAATAATCGATGACTCATTTTTGTTGATACTTTTGTTGTTGATATTTTGTTGTTATTTTTGTTGATATTTTATTAGTTATTTTTGTTGATATTTTTGTAGTTATTTTTGTTGATATTTTTGGTAGTTGATATTTTTGTTGTTAATTTTTGTTGTTCCCACTGTTAGCCCCCCCACCCCACCCCCACCCAATCCCCACGACTTGTGTACATTGATTCACTTAGCCACACATCACACACGTGTGGCAAGTTAAATTTAATCATCAATATACATAAATCCCGTTGTCTGTATGTATGGATGTAACCAGGTGGCACTGCGAAATTTGTAATGCTGTTAGGTGGCGCTGCGATCAACATAATTAAATTTACTTCACCAAAAATAACACCTTTCGAACGTTCCGCATAAAATTGTTCAATATGATAATAAATGAATCAAATAAAAATAAATTAAAGTTCTGTATTACATTATTTATTATTCTGTGTATTTTTTTCAAAATTAATAGATTTCATCTGAAATGTATTCATTTTGAAAACTTCCGTCATTTTTTGACGGGTTATACTAGTTAATCCTTAATCTCACGGGTTATACTAGTTAATCCATAATCTCTTATTGTGTTTTATTAAAAAAGTATGATAAGGTAGACAATTTCCGAAACAAATTTGTCAGTTCAATGTCATTTTGTCTACATTTTCTTTATAGAGAACATTGTAAAAGTATAAATTAGGGGATTTTTCAATGTTAGTCTAAAAAAAGTTGTTATCTCTAGCAATAGATCAATGGAAGGATTTCGTCCCTATTGGTTGACGGCAAGTGACGTTCCTACCAACTAAACTATCTCTAGCAATAGATCAATGGAAGGATTTCGTCCCTATTGGTTGACGGCAAGTGACGTTCCTACCAACTAAACTTTCTCTAGCAATAGATCAATGGGAGGATTTCGTCCCTATTGGTTGACGGCAAGTGACGTTCCTACCAACTAAACTATCTCTAGCAATAGATCAATGGGAGGATTTCGTCCCTATTGGTTGACGGCAAGTGACGTTCCTACCAACTAAACTATCTCTAGCAATAGATCAATGGAAGGATTTCGTCCCAATTGGTTGACGGCAAGTGACGTTCCTACCAACTAAACTATCTCTAGCAATAGATCAATGGAAGGATTTCGCCCCTATTGGTTGACGGCAAGTGACGTTCCTACCAACTAAACTATCTCTAGCAATAGATCAATGGGAGGATTTCGTCCCTATTGGTTGACGGCAAGTGACGTTCCTACCAACTAAACTATCTCTAGCAATAGATCAATGGAAGGATTTCGTCCCTATTGGTTGACGGCAAGTGACGTTCCTACCAACTAAACTACACTGTGAACATGTGTCTGCATATTATATAAACTTCCCTGGATGGTCTGAACAACACATATTTCTCCAATTAATTTCCGAGAACATCTTGTGTCTACGACCATCTTGTGTCTACGACCATCTTGTGTCTACGACCATCTTGTGTCTACGACCATCTTGTGTCTACGACCATCTTGTGTCTACGACCATCTTGTGTCTACGACCATCTTGTGTCTACGACCATCTTGTGTCTACGACCATCTTGTGTCTACGACCATCTTGTGTCTACGAACTAGATCTGAAAAGTCAAATATCCCAAAGAGAAAATAACGTTAATTTATGTTTCCAATGAGCGTTATTTCCTTAGATCCAGTTTATGAATGTCAAACAATAGTTAATTCAGAAAAGGGGCCATCCATATATTACGTACGCACAAAAGTTGTATTTTAGTATCCCCCTCCCCCCTGTTGCATCCCGTACATTTTCGGGACCCCCTCCCCTATGCGTACGTACAAATACGGTTTGAAAAAAATAATTTTAAGCCAGATTCAAAAGATATTGGATTTACTCTTTGAATCCGCCCATAAATGACGTCACGCGTCTAAAAAGGGGGTAAGGGGAGGGGTCACGCAATTGTGACGATGTGTGACGAGGGGGAGGGCTGTGTTTAAGAAATGTGACGTCACATCAAAATTCGCAACTTTAAATAAAAGTTCAAATGAAATATTTGATGGCTTTCAATTTATTTAATGACGTTTTGAATGGATTCCCACTTGTAGAGTGACGGCTTACACTAAATACTTACTTAAACTTAAATGACAAAAATGTGATTTGAAACATGCTAATTTTCAATGCGAAAATACGGATTTTAGGGAGGGGGGGCAAAGCTTTAAGGGCCGTCCATTAATGAGAGCACGTGATTATTGCCTATTTTCAGCCCCCCCCCACTCGTCACGTGTCGTGACAAAAAGTTAGACACCCTTTTCAATATTCCATCACAAAAAATTTAGACCCCCCCCTATATTTTTTTCAATATGACGTAACAAAAATTGTCCCGCCCCCCACCCCCCATTAAAGCCATTTTTAATATGAAAATTAGCATGTTTCAAATCACTTTTTTGTCATTTAAAGTCTAAGTATGTAAACATTTATGTACACATGAGAATGTAATGCTGCACTCTAAAATCCTAACACGCATGAAGCCCATGTAAAACGTCATTAAATAAATTGTAAACAATCAAATATTTAAGTGTAACTTTTATTTAAGTTACTAGTTTTGATATGACGTCACATTTCTTAAACACCCCCTCCCCTTCGTCACAAATGGTCGACCCCACCCCCCTCTAGGTGCGTGACGTTATTTATGGACGGCCCCTTTGTGACGTCATGCTGGAGGGTTGGTCTAAGTTTTTGTAACGAAGTGTGACGAAAAAAAAGGGGGGGGGGTAAAAATCGGCCAAAATCGCATGACGCCTTTTATGGACGGCCCTTTTATAATTTTTTTATAATATTGTGTTTTTAATGTTGAAATTACACTGCATAATAAAAATTATAAAATAGAACAATACAAGCAGTGAAATCGCCGTCCCGTTATTTATATATAACGGCTGAGGCACCGGTGGCGAAAGAGAAACTTCTACTAATTTCAAGAAATGGAAATATAAATCAGACGGATATATTTTAGTAATGTGTGAACTTTTGGTCTGAATCAAATGTTAATTACTTCCAAGTAATTAAAAGTTCAGAATTTCGTTTGCATTAAATTATAAAATATTATTGCATATCAGTCTTGACTCAGTCGGTCTCGAATGCCGTTTGCAGGCAGAGCGGTTTACGTTACTAGGCTTTGTATTATGCAAATTAAATTTGTTGTTCGTACGTACACATTCAGTCGAGACTCGAGACCCCCCCTCCCCCCGTACGCATCCATACGCAAAATGTTAATTTAAGACCCCCCTCCCCCTTGCGTACACAATATATGGAAGGCCTCTAAGCAATAAAAAAAATCACGTGATGCGTAGTGAGTATAAACAGTATTTAATAAATGTGTGAATATGAAAACAAACTATTCCCCTCCCATGATGCCAACGCTTTTGTCAAGCTGAATAACTCCTGATAACTGCCTGGCTACACACAGTCGGTCCAGCTATGGCTTGTCCAGATAGGCTTGTCCAGCTATGGCTTGTCCAGCTATGGCTTGTACCGGATAAAATAACGTTTAGCTGTGACGTTGCCCTTCTCGCTGTTGATGCACGTGCAAGTCTGAAACGACAGGAAATGACGTCACAATTGGACATGCTGGAAGATGTAAGTCTCGGTTACAAAACTAATGGGTCAAACAGGGAGAAACTTCTGATTGGGAGTTGGTTCGGACCTCATGATAGGGTTTCACCTAGTGATTGGTTGGTACCTGAGGCTGGGACCTAGTGGGAAGCTGGGACCTAATGGGAGGCTGGGACCTAATGGGAGGCTGGACCCCTAATGGGAGGATGGGACCTAATTATAGACAAACAACACATAATAAATGTAAACTATTAAAAGTCACTCGTGAATAGGGTTTAGATTGAATGGGAGTCTATTATGAAAAGAAACCTAGGTTTGTCTTTGTATAAACTTTATTAAAGTATTATCAAATATGAGGGTAATTAGTCAGGACTGAGAAGATAGTCACAAACTTCTATGCAAGGGTCGACAAGCATCGACAAATGGAAGCCCTAGAATTAATATTTATAAACAGAGGCGTCTCACACTTGGCGGTGGCCACTGTCACGATGATTGGTTGAAAAGTACAAACTTTTCCCACTCACCACTGTCTATTGTACTCACCCACCACTGCCTATTGTACTCACCCACAACTGTCTATTGTACTCACCCACAACTGTCTATTGTACTCACCCACAACTGTCTATTGTACTCACCCACCACTGTCTATTGTACTCACCCACCACTGTCTATTGTACTCACCCACCACTGTCTATTGTACTCACCCACAACTGTCTATTGTACTCACCCACCACTGTCTATTGTACTCACCCACCACTGTCTATTATACTCACCCACCACTGTCTATTATACTCACCCACCACTGTCTATTATACTCACCCACCACTGTCTATTATACTCACCCACCACTGTCTATTGTACTCACCCACCACTGTCTATTGTACTCACCCACCACTGTCTATTATACTCACCCACCACTGTCTATTATACTCACCCACCACTGTCTATTGTACTCACCCACCACTGTCTATTGTACTCACCCACCACTGCCTATTGTACTCACCCACCACTGTCTATTGTACTCACCCACCACTGTCTATTGTACTCACACCACCACTCCCTATTGTACTCACACCACCCACTGCCTATTGTACTCACCCACCACTGCCTATTGTACTCACCCACCACTGCCCTATTGTACTCACCCACCACTGCCCTATTGTACTCACCCACCACTGTCTATTGTACTCACCCACCACTGCCTATTGTACTCACCCACCACTGTCTATTGTACTCACCCACCACTGCCTATTGTACTCACCCACCACTGCCTATTGTACTCACCCACCACTGCCTATTGTACTCACCCACCACTGCCTATTGTACTCACCCACCACTGTCTATTATACTCACCCACCACTGTCTATTGTACTCACCCACCACTGTCTATTGTACTCACCCACCACTGCCTATTGTACTCACCCACCACTCCCTATTGTACTCACCCACCACTGCCTATTGTACTCACCCACCACTGTCTATTGTACTCACCCACCACTGCCTATTGTACTCACCCACCACTGCCCTATTGTACTCACCCACCACTCCCTATTGTACTCACCCACCACTGTCTATTGTACTCACCCACCACTGCCCTATTGTACTCACCCACCACTCCCTATTGTACTCACCCACCACTGCTATTGTACTCACCCACCACTCCCTATTGTACTCACCCACCACTGCCTATTGTACTCACCCACCCACTGCCTATTGTACTCACCCACCACTGTCTATTGTACTCACCCACCACTGCCTATTGTACTCACCCACCACTCCCTATTGTACTCACACACCACTGCCTATTGTACTCACCCACCACTGCCTATTGTACTCACCCACCACTGTCTATTGTACTCACCCACCACTCCCTATTGTACTCACCCACCACTCCCTATTGTACTCACCCACCACTGCCCTATTGTACTCACCCACCACTGTCTATTGTACTCACCCACCACTGCCTATTGTACTCACCCACCACTGCCTATTGTACTCACCCACCACTGCCTATTGTACTCACCCACCACTGTCTATTGTACTCACCCACCCACTGCCTATTGTACTCACCCACCACTGCCTATTGTACTCACCCACCCACTGCCTATTGTACTCACCCACCACTGTCTATTGTACTCACCCACCCCTGCCTATTGTACTCACCCACCACTGCCTATTGTACTCACCCACCACTCCCTATTGTACTCACCCACCACTGCCTATTGTACTCACCCACCACTGTCTATTGTACTCACCCACCACTGTCTATTGTACTCACCCACCACTGCCTATTGTACTCACCCACCACTGCCTATTGTACTCACCCACCACTGCCTATTGTACTCACCCACCACTGCCTATTGTACTCACCCACCACTGTCTATTGTACTCACCCACCACTCCCTATTGTACTCACCCACCACTGTCTATTGTACTCACCCACCACTCCCTATTGTACTCACCCACCACTGCCCTATTGTACTCACCCACCACTGCCCTATTGTACTCACCCACCACTCCCTATTGTACTCACCCACCACTGCCCTATTGTACTCACCCACCACTGCCCTATTGTACTCACCCACCACTGCCCTATTGTACTCACCCACCACTGCCTATTGTACTCACCCACCACTGCCCTATTGTACTCACCCACCACTCCCTATTGTACTCACCCACCACTCCCTATTGTACTCACCCACCCCTGCTATTGTACTCACCCACCACTGCCCTATTGTACTCACCCACCACTCCCTATTGTACTCACCCACCACTGTCTATTGTACTCACCCACCCACTGCCTATTGTACTCACCCACCACTGCCCTATTGTACTCACACACCCACTGCCTATTGTACTCACCCACCCCTGTCTATTGTACTCACCCACCACTCCCTATTGTACTCACCCACCACTCCCTATTGTACTCACCCACCACTCCCTATTGTACTCACCCACCACTCCCTATTGTACTCACCCACCACTCCCTATTGTACTCACCCACCACTCCCTATTGTACTCACCCACCACTGCCTATTGTACTCACCCACCCACTGCCTATTGTACTCACCCACCACTGTCTATTGTACTCACCCACCACTCCCTATTGTACTCACCCACCCCTGCCTATTGTACTCACCCACCACTGCCCTATTGTACTCACCCACCACTCCCTATTGTACTCACCCACCACTGCCTATTGTACTCACCCACCACTGTCTATTGTACTCACCCACCACTCCCTATTGTACTCACCCACCCCTGCCTATTGTACTCACCCACCACTCCCTATTGTACTCACCCACCACTCCCTATTGTACTCACCCACCCCTGCCTATTGTACTCACCCACCACTGCCTATTGTACTCACCCACCACTCCCTATTGTACTCACCCACCACTGCCTATTGTACTCACCACACACTCCCTATTGTACTCACCCACCACTGCCCTATTGTACTCACCCACCACTGCCTATTGTACTCACCCACCACTGCCTATTGTACTCACACACCACTCCCTATTGAACTCACCCACCACTCCTATTGTACTCACCCACCACTGTCTATTGTACTCACCCACACCTGCCTATTGTACTCACCCACCACTCCCTATTGTACTCACACACCCCTGCCTATTGTACTCACCCACCCCTGTCTATTGTACTCACCCACCACTCCCTATTGTACTCACCCACCACTCCCTATTGTACTCACCCACCACTCCCTATTGTACTCACCCACCACTCCCTATTGTACTCACCCACCACTCCCTATTGTACTCACCCACCACTCCCTATTGTACTCACCCACCACTCCCTATTGTACTCACCCACCACTCCCTATTGTACTCACCCACCACTCCCTATTGTACTCACCCACCACTGCCTATTGTACTCACCCACCCCTGTCTATTGTACTCACCCACCACTGTCTATTGTACTCACCCACCACTCCCTATTGTACTCACCCACCCCTGCCTATTGTACTCACCCACCACTCCCTATTGTACTCACCCACCACTCCCTATTGTACTCACCCACCCCTGCCTATTGTACTCACCCACCACTGTCTATTGTACTCACCCACCACTCCCTATTATACTCACCCACCCCTGCCTATTGTACTCACCCACCACTCCCTATTGTACTCACCCACCACTCCCTATTGTACTCACCCACCCCTGCCTATTGTACTCACCCACCACTGTCTATTGTACTCAACCACCACTCCCTATTGTACTCACCCACCCCTGCCTATTGTACTCACCCACCACTCCCTATTGTACTCACCCACCACTCCCTATTGTACTCACCCACCCCTGCCTATTGTACTCACCCACCACTGTCTATTGTACTCACACACCACTCCCTATTGTACTCACCCACCACTCCCTATTGTACTCACCCACCCCTGCCTATTGTACTCACCCACCACTGTCTATTGTACTCACCCACCCCTGCCTATTGTACTCACCCACCCCTGCCTATTGTACTCACCCACCACTCCCTATTGTACTCACCCACCACTGCCTATTGTACTCACCCACCACTGCCTATTGTACTCACCCACCACTGCCTATTGTACTCACCCACCACTGTCTATTGTACTCACCCACCACTCCCTATTATACTCACCCACCCCTGCCTATTGTACTCACCCACCACTGTCTATTGTACTCACCCACCACTCCCTATTATACTCACCCACCACTGCCTATTGTACTCACCCACCACTGTCTATTGTACTCACCCACCACTCCCTATTATACTCACCCACCCCTGCCTATTGTACTCACCCACCACTGTCTATTGTACTCACCCACCACTGTCTATTGTACTCACCCACCACTGCCTATTGTACTCACCCACCACTGTCTATTGTACTCACCCACCACTGTCTATTGTACTCACCCACCACTGCCTATTGTACTCACCCACCACTGCCTATTGTACTCACCCACCACTGTCTATTGTACTCACCCACCCCTGTCTATTGTACTCACCCACCACTCCCTATTGTACTCACCCACCACTCCCTATTGTACTCACCCACCACTGTCTATTGTACTCACCCACCCCTGCCTAATGTACTCACCCACCACTCCCTATTGTACTCACACACCCCTGCCTATTGTACTCACCCACCCCTGTCAATTGTACTCACCCACCACTCCCTATTGTACTCACCCACCACTCCCTATTGTACTCACCCACCACTCCCTATTGTACTCACCCACCAATCCCTATTGTACTCACCCACCACTCCCTATTGTACTCACCCACCACTCCCTATTGTACTCACCCACCACTGCCTATTGTACTCACCCACCCCTGTCTATTGTACTCACCCACCACTGTCTATTGTACTCACCCACCACTCCCTATTGTACTCACCCACCCCTGCCTATTGTACTCACCCACCACTCCCTATTGTACTCACCCACCACTCCCTATTGTACTCACCCACCCCTGCCTATTGTACTCACCCACCACTGTCTATTGTACTCACCCACCACTCCCTATTATACTCACCCACCCCTGCCTATTGTACTCACCCACCACTCCCTATTGTACTCACCCACCACTCCCTATTGTACTCACCCACCCCTGCCTATTGTACTCACCCACCACTGTCTATTGTACTCACCCACCACTCCCTATTGTACTCACCCACCCCTGCCTATTGTACTCACCCACCACTCCCTATTGTACTCACCCACCACTCCCTATTGTACTCACCCACCCCTGCCTATTGTACTCACCCACCACTGTCTATTGTACTCACACACCACTCCCTATTGTACTCACCCACCACTCCTATTGTACTCACCCACCACTGTCTATTGTACTCACCCACACCTGCCTATTGTACTCACCCACCACTCCCTATTGTACTCACACACCCCTGCCTATTGTACTCACCCACCCACTGTCTATTGTACTCACCCACCACTCCCTATTGTACTCACCCACCACTCCCTATTGTACTCACCCACCACTGCCCTATTGTACTCACCCACCACTCCCTATTGTACTCACCCACCACTCCCTATTGTACTCACCCACCACTCCCTATTGTACTCACCCACCACTCCCTATTGTACTCACCCACCACTCCCTATTGTACTCACCCACCACTCCCTATTGTACTCACCCACCCCTGCCTATTGTACTCACCCACCACTGTCTATTGTACTCACCCACCACTCCCTATTATACTCACCCACCCCTGCCTATTGTACTCACCCACCACTCCCTATTGTACTCACCCACCACTCCCTATTGTACTCACCCACCCCTGCCTATTGTACTCACCCACCACTGTCTATTGTACTCAACCACCACTCCCTATTGTACTCACCCACCCCTGCCTATTGTACTCACCCACCACTCCCTATTGTACTCACCCACCACTCCCTATTGTACTCACCCACCCACTGCCTATTGTACTCACCCACCACTGTCTATTGTACTCACACACCACTCCCTATTGTACTCACCCACCACTCCCTATTGTACTCACCCACCCACTGCCTATTGTACTCACCCACCACTGTCTATTGTACTCACCCACCCCTGCCTATTGTACTCACCCACCCCTGCCTATTGTACTCACCCACCACTCCCTATTGTACTCACCCACCACTGCCTATTGTACTCACCCACCACTGCCTATTGTACTCACCCACCACTGCCTATTGTACTCACCCACCACTGTCTATTGTACTCACCCACCACTCCCTATTATACTCATCCACCCCTGCCTATTGTACTCACCCACCACTGTCTATTGTACTCACCCACCACTCCCTATTATACTCACCCACCACTGCCTATTGTACTCACCCACCACTGTCTATTGTACTCACCCACCACTCCCTATTATACTCACCCACCCCTGCCTATTGTACTCACCCACCACTGTCTATTGTACTCACCCACCACTGTCTATTGTACTCACCCACCACTGCCTATTGTACTCACCCACCACTGTCTATTGTACTCACCCACCACTGTCTATTGTACTCACCCACCACTGCCTATTGTACTCACCCACCACTGCCTATTGTACTCACCCACCACTGTCTATTATACTCACCCACCACTGTCTGTTGTACTCACCCACCACTCCCTATTGTACTCACCCACCCCTGCCTATTGTACTCACCCACCACTGTCTATTGTACTCACCCACCACTGTCTATTGTACTCACCCACCACTGCCTATTGTACTCACCCACCACTGCCTATTGTACTCACCCACCACTGTCTATTATACTCACCCACCACTGTCTATTGTACTCACCCACCACTCCCTATTGTACTCACCCACCACTGCCTATTGTACTCACCCACCACTGCCTATTGTACTCACCCACCACTGCCTATTGTACTCACCCACCACTGTCTATTGTACTCACCCACCACTCCCTATTATACTCACCCACCCCTGCCTATTGTACTCACCCACCACTGTCTATTGTACTCACCCACCACTCCCTATTATACTCACCCACCACTGCCTATTGTACTCACCCACCACTGTCTATTGTACTCACCCACCACTCCCTATTATACTCACCCACCCCTGCCTATTGTACTCACCCACCACTGCCTATTGTACTCACCCACCACTGCCTATTGTACTCACCCACCACTGTCTATTGTACTCACCCACCACTCCTATTATACTCACCCACCCCTGCCTATTGTACTCACCCACCACTGTCTATTGTACTCACCCACCACTCCCTATTATACTCATCCCACCACTGCCTATTGTACTCACCCACCACTGTCTATTGTACTCACCCACCACTGTCTATTGTACTCACCCACCACTCCCTATTATACTCACCCACCCCTGCCTATTGTACTCAACCCACCACTGCCTATTGTACTCACCCACCACTGTCTATTATACTCACCCACCACTCCCTATTATACTCACCCACCACTGCCTATTGTACTCACCCACCACTGTCTATTGTACTCACCCACCACTCCCTATTATACTCACCCACCCCTGCCTATTGTACTCACCCACCACTCCCTATTGTACTCACCCACCACTGTCTATTGTACTCACCCACCCCTGCCTATTGTACTCACCCACCCACTGCCTATTGTACTCACCCACCACTGTCTATTGTACTCACCCACCACTGTCTATTATACTCACCCACCACTGTCTATTGTACTCACCCACCACTCCCTATTATACTCACCCACCCCTGCCTATTGTACTCACCCACCACTCCCTATTGTACTAACCCACCACTGTCTATTGTACTCACCCACCACTGTCTATTATACTCACCCACCACTGTCTATTGTACTCACCCACCACTGTCTATTGTACTCACCCACCACTGTCTATTATACTCACCCACCACTGTCTATTGTACTCACCCACCACTCCCTATTATACTCACCCACCCCTGCCTATTGTACTCACCCACCACTGTCTATTGTACTCACCCACCACTGTCTATTATACTCACCCACCACTGTCTATTATACTCACCCACCACTGTCTATTGTACTCACCCACCACTGTCTATTGTACTCACCCACCACTGTCTATTATACTCACCCACCACTGTCTATTGTACTCACCCACCCCTGCCTATTGTACTCACCCACCACTGTCTATTATACTCACCCACCCCTGTCTATTGTACTCACCCACCACTCCCTATTATACTCACCCACCCCTGCCTATTGTTCTCACCCACCACTGCCTATTGTACTCACCCACCACTGTCTATTGTACTCACCCACCACTGCCTATTGTACTCACCCACCACTGTCTATTGTACTCACCCACCACTGTCTATTGTACTCACCCACCACTGCCTATTGTACTCACCCACCACTGTCTATTGTACTCACCCACCACTGTCTATTGTACTCACCCACCACTGTCTATTATACTCACCCACCACTGTCTATTATACTCACCCACCACTGTCTATTGTACTCACCCACCACTGTCTATTGTACTCACCCACCACTGTCTATTGTACTCACCCACCACTGTCTATTATACTCACCCACCACTGTCTATTATACTCACCCACCACTGTCTATTATACTCACCCACCACTGTCTATTGTACTCACCCACCACTGTCTATTGTACTCACCCACCACTGTCTATTGTACTCACCCACCACTGTCTATTATACTCACCCACCACTGTCTATTATACTCACCCACCACTGTCTATTGTACTCACCCACCCCTGTCTATTGTACTCACCCACCACTGCCTATTGTACTCACCCACCACTGTCTATTGTACTCACCCACCCCTGTCTATTGTACTCACCCACCACTCCCTATTATACTCACCCACCACTGCCTATTGTACTCACCCACCACTCCCTATTGTACTCACCCACCACTGTCTATTGTACTCACCCACCACTGTCTATTGTACTCACCCACCACTGCCTATTGTACTCACCCACCCCTGCCTATTGTACTCACCCACCCCTGCCTATTGTACTCACCCACCACTGCCTATTGTACTCACCCACCACTGCCTATTGTACTCACCCACCACTGTCTATTGTACTCACCCACCACTGCCTATTGTACTCACCCGCCACTCCCTATTGTACTCACCCACCACTCCCTATTGTACTCACCCACCACTCCCTATTGTACTCACACACCACTCCCTATTGTACTCACACACCCCTGCCTATTGTACTCACCCACCACTGCCTATTGTACTCACCCACCACTCCCTATTGTACTCACCCACCACTCCCTATTGTACTCACACACCACTCCCTATTGTACTCACCCACCACTCCCTATTGTACTCACCCACCACTGTCTATTGTACTCACACACAACTCCCTATTGTACTCACCCACCACTGCCTATTGTACTCACCCACCACTGTCTATTGTACTCACACACCACTCCCTATTGTACTCACCCACCACTGTCTATTTTACTCACCCACCACTCCCTATTGTACTCACCCACCACTCCCTATTGTACTCACACACCACTCCCTATTGTACTCACCCACCACTCCCTATTGTACTCACCCACCACTGTCTATTGTACTCACACACCACTCCCTATTGTACTCACCCACCACTCCCTATTGTACTCACCCACCACTGTCTATTGTACTCACACACAACTCCCTATTGTACTCACCCACCACTGCCTATTGTACTCACCCACCACTGTCTATTGTACTCACCCACCACTGTCTATTGTACTCACCCACCACTGTCTATTGTACTCACACACCACTCCCTATTGTACTCACCCACCACTGTCTATTGTACTCACACACCACTCCCTATTGTACTCACCCACCACTCCCTATTGTACTCACCCACCACTGTCTATTGTACTCACCCACCACTGTCTATTGTACTCACCCACCACTGTCTATTGTACTCACCCACCACTGCCTATTGTACTCACCCACCACTGTCTATTGTACTCACCCACCACTGCCTATTGTACTCACCCACCACTCCCTATTGTACTCACCCACCACTGTCTATTGTACTCACCCACCACTGCCCTATTGTACTCACCCACCACTGTCTATTGTACTCACCCACCACTGTCTATTGTACTCACCCACCACTGCCTATTGTACTCACCCACCACTGCCTATTGTACTCACCCACCACTGCCTATTGTACTCACCCACCACTGCCTATTGTACT
>CALYLW010001201.1:0-72751 GCA_944989445.1 Ampullaceana balthica | reverse complement strand
CCTTTTGTACTCACCAAGACCATGCGACCATCGGGCAACAACTCTCTCTCAAAGCGTGACGGTAGTTCTTTGTCCTTTGTCGGTTGTTGGTCAGCGACCAGCTTATCTCCCTCTATTGTGAACGTGTTCTGGAAGAAATACAATCTCAAACTCTTCATTGGGACACAGAGAGCTCCGCAGTGGGCCCCATGCTTCCATAGGCCCCGTGCTTCCATAGGCCCCATGCTTCCATAGGCCCCGTGCTTCCATAGGCCCCGTGCTTCCATAGGGCCCCATGCTTCCATAGGCCCCGTGCTTCCATAGGCCCCGTGCTTCCATAGGCCCCGTGCTTTCATAGGCCCCGTGCTTTCATAGGCTCCCGTGCTTTCATAGGCCCCGTCTATCTTAATGTTCACTTAATATCCTTATTAATATCCTTATTAATTTCTTATCCTTACCCAAATTGGGCCCCGCGCAATCCGTTTCGCATACTAAGCCGCATAGGGTCCCGCAATTGCTAAGACCGGCCCTGCTTTGTGCCACCCTTACATTTCCAGATCCTCATTAATATTCTTAGAAATAAGATACATTTCACCTTAGAAGTTTAGGTATTGGTTTTTACTTTTGGATCAAATAAAAAAGATATATTTAAAACTTTTTCAAAGAACACGAATTTTTTCCTGCTACACGGGAAAATAAAAACTTCTTTAACACGCGGAATGATAAAATAACCAGAGAATACTGTCAGTTAATATGGAACTAACTAGCTATAAATTAAATAACTCAACAAATAATTGATAATTATTAATAGAACATAATTGATTCACACATCATCCTCAGAACTGTGTATGTAATATTTAAGCCTAATTGGACTACAGGGAGTTGGCGCAACAAGTAGAGCTTAGACGGACGGACGAGGAAAGCTAAATGAAAGTTTTAAAACGTTAATGTCTTGTGTTGATTGGTTCAGAGGGGTTTCGCGTTGGCTTCTTTGTGGTATCTTTAAGATAATCACTGAATGATACTCAAGATACCAAACATCATGGTATCGGAAATCTACTCGTTATGGAATGGTGGACGTCTAGTGAATTTCCAATAAGTTAAGTTACCAACAACACTAGGGTAACATCCCTGCCTTAGCCGTGATGCTGTCTTCATATCACCAAGTGTAACATTGACATTGTAATTGTAACATGATCGTCCTTGTGAACCGAGATAACAGACAAGATCAGAGCTTCTCAAACCAAACAATTTGGGCCCGTCACCTAAACCCAGATCTAAAGATTGAACAAAAAGCGCCACGTTCAGCTTTTGTTTAAGCTATATTCTGTCAGTGCGGGATAAAATCTGTCAGTGCGGGATAAAATCTGTCAGTGCGGGATAAAATCTGTCAGTGCGGGATAAAATCTGTCAGTGCGGGATAAAATCTGTCAGTGCGGGATAAAATCTGTCAGTGCGGGATAAAATCTGTCAGTGCGGGATAAAATCTGTCAGTGCGGGATAAAATCTGTCAGTGCGGGATAAAATCTGTCTATAATAATTCGCTAAACTAAATAGAGTGTCTACAAAGTTTGTTTTTTTTTAAAAAAAAAGATCTATGAATTAAAATTTAGAAAATACTAGTTTCATATTTCTCAATATTAGTTCTCTCTTTTTTTCATACGGTTAACTCACCATCAAAAAAAAAGTTGTTATATTAAATTAGTAATGCATTTATAAAAGAAGTTTATATATTTTCAGCGCAGTAATCCGTGGGCTAAAAAAAAGTATGTTGTATGCAACAAAGTGTCATACAATATTTATATTTGCATAAAAGGAAAGTTGTTTATTGCATAACATACATTTTAAGAATGTTTTGTTAACATATTTGTAAAACATTTTGTCCACTATCCTGACAGCTGACCGCCGACAGTGTAACATTGGTCACCCACGTTGTTTGAGGCCCACTCTCCGACCAGACGTATTATCCAGACGTACTAGGGCTGTCCTAAATTGAGACCAAAGAACGATTTTCGTGCATTCGTTACTTTGTTCTTTTAAGAGGTTTCCATGTTTGCGTGGTTGGATTCATGTATAGCATTTAGAATTCATTCTATGGTTTGAGGTTTAGGTTCAGACTTTAGGACCAAAGTTTAGGTTTATGTTTAAGTACTTAGTTTAGCTTTGTTTATTTAGGAGTTGTTGTTTTCTCTCGAGATATTCCGAGTATGACTTTTACTCTCTTACATCTCCTTCTTCTAGCTGCCTGCTATACCCTGTTGTTATTAAATCCCTTATATTAACTTCAAAATCTTGTCTCTCTGTCGTCATCTCTTCGTCCGTCGGTCGGGTGAAAAAAACAAAAGTAAAAAATGACACACTTCTTGTAATGCTATCGAGCTGACATTTTGCACATAGACTCGTGTCACCTAACAATGCATCGTAACAAAATTTCAGATCGATCGAATGTACTGTCATTAAATTAATGCATTTTTAGTTTATCTCTATATAACTATATGTAGCGGCCTGCTTTGTTTAATTCACGTGTCACGTTGAGTTAAGTCCAGCCATCCGTGACCACACCGTTTTTACAGCAAGGGGAAATCAGTCGGTTGCAGTCTGCAAGGGAAGAGTGAGAACTAGGTTTAAAAAAAACGACTATGAACTACGAACCGTAACTTTCCTACCGTCCAATGTCTCCTCAGAGAACGGCTGTCCGAGTGTGAAGGTCAGCTTGGTGTTCTTGAAGGTGGACGTGATGTGAATGGTCCAGTTGTCCCCGTCACGTGTGATCTCCTCGTAGCTTGTGATGTTGTTGCCTGTCACACGTAGCAGCTTGTTGACTCCTGTGGGTAGAAGTGACAAGGAGATTTGTGGGCGTGGCATTAATGACGCACTTCAAACATAGAAGAGTTCAGCTACTGAATCAGCCAGCAGAAAACCTTTTCATTAAAAATTTGTTACAAGAACTGTTGACAAGAAAATGACATATCTAAATAGATGGCGCTTTTTGTGATTATCGCTTGGTCAAAATGTGTCAAATATCATCAACTATCATCAACTATCATCAACTATCATCAAATATCATCAAATATCATCAAATATCATCAAATATCATCAAATATCATCAAATATCATCACATATCATCAAATATCATCAAATATCATCAAATATCATCAAATATCATCAAATATCATCAAATATCATCAAATATCATCACATATCATCAAATATCATCAAATATCATCAAATATCATCAAATATCATCACATATCATCAAATATCATCAAATATCATCAAATATCATCAAATATCATCACATATCATCAAATATCATCAAATATCATCAAATATCATCAAATATCATCACATATCATCAAATATCATCAAATATCATCAAATATCATCAAATATCATCAAATATCATCACATATCATCAAATATCTTCAATATCATTCTTTCGATCTTTCGGTTGGCCTGTTTTGTGAGTTGACATAATATTTATCACACATGTAAATCGATTGTAAACGACAGCCGAAATTCTCTGTGATTTAAAAGAATAAAGGGAATTGCTCAGCAGATTATAGTTTCACTTTACAAAGTTAGAATTGAATGCCTTATGCACTATTAAAACCTATTCCCATGGGGCCCCTATGCTTGTGGGCCCCCGGGCAAATGCTCAACGGGTCTATGCGTTAAGACGGCCCTGGCCTTATGTACTATTAAAACTTTTCTCTTTTTTCTTCTAGCCGCAAGTGTTTCAAGGTTTAATGATTTAATTAATAGCGTTACTCTTGTCAGTTTTGAAACTTTCTCCCTACTCACCGACTGCTTTCATGTACTCGTCGAATCCTTCATTCTTCTCCAACTTCCAATGTCCCAAGAGTTGGTCCACCATGATGAACTGTCACACAATAAACTGTCACACGATGACCTGTCACACCTCTGGAAAAATAATGACATAGTCGTTATGACATATTATATCATTTGTAGTTCTCATGTTTGGCTAGATATAAATATGGATTGAAAGATTAGAATAAACGTATAAGACAGAAAGTATTCAGAAATAAATTATACTTTGAAACACTCTACGTTGAAAGCGTTTCATTTAGTCCAAGCAACTCAACGAACTGTAATCGAGCTTAGCAACAACAAACATAATTATAACTTATAACGCAAACCTTCACACGTAGACCCGGTCAAACTTCTCACAAACACACGTAGACTCGGTCAAACTTCTCAGAAACACACGTAGACCCGGTCCAGCTTCTCTATTTTACACACCAACGAATACATCTCATAAAGTCTACATGTTGTAGTTGTATCAACATTCATTCTGCCTCTAAAATTGAATAGCTGAAGGAACCATGTGTACTACAGGCAAACACTTCAACATTTACTTTAAAAGCAAAAACAAACTCGTTACATTTAGTTTCATTGACGTTACATTTGCCCAGAGGCGTCACTGGGGGGGGGCGGTGCGGACTTCACCGGGTGACACAATCGCAAGGGGTGACACCAAAGGGTAAAATTCTGTATGTTCCCGTTATTTGGCACTGGCAGACTTGGAGGAGTTCTATGGGGTAAGTCGTGAGGGGTGACACCATGAGCTACCGCACTGGGTGACACCATGAGCTACCGCACTGGGTGACACCATGAGCTACCGCACTATGTGACACCATGAGCTACCGCACTATGTGACACCAACCTTAGTGACGCCTCTGCATTTGCCTTTGACTACAAAAATAACCCATCTAGACTTGTAAAATCTGCACAGACTATCTTTGACTATCTTTGACTATCTTTGCGTAATGCAATTAACGAAATTGTATAGTTTGTTTTTTCCTCAAAAATATGTTTTAGAATGGTCTTAGATAGTAATTCTTGGAAGAACTTTGGTCTGACGTCAGCTCTGAGGAGACTTACCCAATGGGGATGCCCTTACCCAACACTATGTGGTTGGCTACTGCGGTTGCCCGCACCCCCATGGGTGGCCTACGATGATGTTTCCCCCTATCTTACGACAGTCCTATATTATATAGACCCGTAATCTGTGCCGTGGTGGCGCCGCAGCTATGGCGGGTCGAAGTAGGGAAAAAATCCACATCCACCCTTTGGAGTGTAAACTCCCTTGAGAGGCAGACTACATCGACTTGTGTGGCTGCCATCTGCCCAGACGACCCTCTCTTCTAGGGGGTGGTCTAGGGGGTGTCCCCGTCGGCTAGCTCCCCTTGGAGGAGGGGAGAAAGTTGCCGGGGAATTCCCCGAGGGGTTCTATAAGTGTCTTAGTGACTCCGGGCCTTTTGACGCCATCTCAAATGTCACATATTTAGCGTTGGCCCAAGGAATTAGGTTTTCCCTCTTAAAGACATTAATTTAGCTGTGGCCTTAGGAATTAGGTTTTCCCTCTTAAAGACATTAATTTAGCGTTGGCCCTATGAATGAGGTTTTCCCTCTTAAAGACATACAGTATATGAAATTCTTGTCTTCTGAAATGTATTTCCTTTGCAAAGCGTGATATCGTCATCCCCATCCATGTTTACTCAGCCGGACCATAACGAACACAAAAGATATGAAAGCAAAAAAAATTCATTAGCTCTTTTCTGAGACAAGTAAACGTTGAATTTCCGTATAGGCAAACCCCATCCTAATGGGGGGGGGGCACACCCCATCCTACATATAATAAGTGTTTGAAACTTTTCAATTGTGTTTATTTAAAACTATATACCTTAAAAATATTATGGAAAACATTCAGATTTCAGAGCCACTCTATTGGCCTCACTCTATTGCCCTCACTCTATTGGCCTCACTCTATTGGCCTCACTCTATTGGCCTCACTCTATTGGCCTCACTCTATTGGCCTCACTCTATTGGCCTCACTCTATTGGCCTCACTCTATTGGCCTCACTCTATTGACCTCACTCTATTGGCCTCACTCTATTGGCCTCACTCTATTGGCCTCACTCTATTGGCCTCACTCTATTGGCCTCACTCTATTGACCTGCAGTAGAACTCAAAACATTCAGGTTTCATAGCCACTCTATTGGCCTCACTCTATTGGCCTCACTCTATTGGCCTCACTCTATTGGCCTCACTCTATTGGCCTCACTCTATTGGCCTCACTCTATTGGCCTCACTCTATTGACCTGCAGTAGAACTCAAAACATTCAGGTTTCATAGCCACTCTATTGGCCTCACTCTATTGGCCTCATTCCATTGGCCTCACTCTATTGACCTGCACCAGAATTCATTTATGAAAAGTTGAGCATCGCTTCGTTTTATAAAACTAAATGATAGACAATGACATAGCCATACCTGAATAATTGGTGCCCAACGGTATAAATCCTACAGATCTGCTACAGCTCAAGGTTTACAGCTGCCTCGGTACAGAGATCAGATACCCTTGATATATCTGCACTTTGTACGTGCAATCAAACCACTAGAGTTACTCGGATTGTTGCACTGACAATTTTATCTGATAAACACAAGTGAATTAAAAAAAAGTGTTCGTAGGGTAAAGATTTGTTTGATAGGAGAAAGCTTAGCTTGAGAAAATATAGGTTATCTAGATTCAGTGGCGTAAACACAATGATTGGGTCACCCTCTGTCCACCAGCAAGAAGCACTACTGTAGACTTTTCCATTACCAAACATAGTCCTACATGATGTGGGTTGTAGACACATTATGCTTACATTTCCAAAACATTTTCATAATAATTTGGACATAGTCTAACGCGCTCCTAGTCTTAGACTACAACATTATTAGACAAACTCTTCAATTGTCGATATCAAGTATTTTAATTATGGCCAGTATTTTCCGGAGAAATAAAGTACTCATTACACAGTGTTAGCAATCATTGCATAAAGTGACGTCACTGAAAAAATAGGCGGAACGAGGCAGAGACCTCAAGGAAACTAAGTGTGCAATGAGTGAAAAGAAAATATCGGGAAAGAACAAATGGAATAATAAACACATGGTGGATGCACCAAATTATCAGTGGCGAGATTATTTAAATATGTTGATTGGGGTAGGGGAAAAGACAATGGTGGGGAGGGGGCTGGTGCATTTGGGTCATGCACAGGGGCGTCCCAACTAGGCGAATACAATCGCTATGGTCATTAAAACACATATTTGTATATTAATATATTCGTGTTTTGATTTACATGTTTTTTTTAATATTCATTGATTTCTTTTATATATATATTATGTGTGTGTATATATATAAATGTGAATTGGGCTATATTACTAAGTGAAATTTTTCCAAGGGTCAAGAAATTTCTGACGTGTGAGTTTTGTGGGTGAGTTTATTTGGAGCGTCAAATGAGAAGATAAACAGAAACATTTTCAACGTATAACTTGATGTGAAGAGATTCAACTTGATGTGAAGAGATTCAACTTGGAAATTGAAAAAAATGAAGTCTAAGAAAGCAAAATATATGATGCAGATTAAGAAAAATGTATTATACAGTAAAATAGAGTATGAACAGTAATTACATTATGTCCAGTAATTAGATTATGTCCAGTAATTAGATTATGTCCAGTAATTAGATTATGTCCAGTAATTAGATTCTGTCCAGTAATTAGATTATGTCCAGTAATTAGATTATGTCAAATAATTAGATTATATCCAGTAATTAGATTATGTCCAGTAATTAGATTATGAACTGTAAAATAAAACAAACCAATCACAGGTCTGTCATTATCCTTTATTTCAATATGTTTCAAATTTAAATATAAAAAAAAACTCCAAAAAACGTATAAAAATATAGACAGCAGTATTTCATGATAAATATGTCAGATACAATATTAAAGTTTTGATATATCATAACAATATGAGATGTACCTTGTATCACAGTCTTAAAACTTTGATCATTACATTCAAGTTTTGTGCAGTAATCTACACTTTAAAAAAAAATCACCAAAATTTAAAAAACCGCAAAATGTTTTTCTTCAAATGTTATAATTTAAGATTTTACTAGATCTATAAGAATATAGAACATATTAATATTTTTAAAAAAATTCATAAAAATGTAATGAGATAATAATAATAAATATCATGATTTTAAAGTACGTTTTAAAGATATGCAACTACATTATAAATTTATTATGTTCAATAATCAATATAACTTGAGAAGACTTGAAGACACTAAACTATAAATAGCTAGAAAATGTTTGCTTCAGTTCTGTACAGTTTGGCACGCTGTGAATTCTGTCATTACAAAAAAAATTATTCATTTATGTAAACCCCGCCCCTGCGCTATAATTAGATCTGTTATCTCAAGTTTGAGAAGGGATGTGACGTCATGATGTGACGTCATGTTACAACAAGTCAATTACTCAATTTGCTTCTCCAAATCTTCACACGATGTCCCCTGATGTCCACGACCACTGAGGGACAAACATTCTACATTTGAATATTTCAACGTTTTAATTATTTTTAACCTTTAAAAGCTGACCAGAAAAGCGTCACATGTTGAGAAGGAATAAAAGAGGGAATTTTTAAATATGAAAGAAAGTGAAGATTCCGATATAAAACTTAGCGAGAGAGTGAGAAAGAGAGAGAGAGAGTGAGAAAGAGAGAGAGAGAGAGAGAGAGAGAGAGAGAAGAGAGAGAGAGAGAGAGAGAGAGAGTGAGAAAGAGAGAGAGAGAGAAAGAGAGAGTGAGAAAGAGAGAGAGAGAGAGAGAGAGAGAGAGAGAGAGAGAGAGAGAGAGAGAGAGAGAGAGAGAGAGAGAGAGAGAGAGGGGGAGAGAGAGCAGAGAGAGAGAGCAGAGAGAGATCACGTTAAGTATCTTTTCATTTCTAATCTATTGTAACAGTGTATGCAGATGTTTCTAAATTTTTTAGATGCTCTCAAATAAGTCCGGCAACTCAGTTCATGGGAAATTTCTTTAGGAAAATTTACGCAAACACTTGTACAAAAATGATATCTTTAGAACACTGTACAAAATGATATCTTTAGAACACTTGTACAAATATTATATCTTTAGAACAAGATTAGACATGTGATGTAAATACAATCAAATCATGTGAGATCTGAAATATAGTGTTTTTTTTTACACCTTATAAATAACAAGTTATAAGCATAATGAACATTTATATTTTTAATTTTAGATTAACATGTTTCGTGGACGACACAAAAAGAAAATTTTACTAAACCAAATAAATAATTTAAAATGTTGGGCCACATAGTCGACTATTGGAAGAATGGTTCCCTTGACAAATCAGGGCACTTGATAGTCTTTAGGCTGGCATCTCTTTGGACAGAGTGAAGATAGAGCATTTTTCTGTGGCCATCTGGTTGTGTAGACTTCGGAACTTGGAGTAGGTCTCTGAAATAGTGTCAAATTATTGGGTCATTTTGTTTAAGAAGGTCATGTGAGCTACACATTTATTGGGTCATTTAATTTAAGAAGGTCATGTGAGCTACACATTTATTGGGTCATTTAATTTAAGAAGGTCATGTGAGGTATGGAATTAATAGTAACATAATTGGAGTATCACTATTAGAGTATCACTATTAGAGTATCACTATTAGAGTATCACTATTAGAGTATCACTATTAGAGTATCACTATTAGAGTATCACTATTAGAGTATCACTATTAGAGTATCACTATTAGAGTATCACTATTAGAGTATCACTATTAGAGTATCACTATTAGAGTATCACTATTAGAGTAAGAGTATCACTATTAGAGTATCACTATTAGAGTATCACTATTAGAGTATCACTATTAGAGTATCACTATTAGAGTATCACTATTAGAGTACAGAGTATCACTATTAGAGTATCACTATTAGAGTATCACTATTAGAGTATCACTATTAGAGTACATTAGAGTATCACTATTAGAGTATCACTATTAGAGTATCACTATTAGAGTATCACTATTAGAGTATCACTATTAGAGTATCACTATTAGAGTATCACTATTAGAGTATCACTATTAGAGTATCACTATTAGAGTATCACTATTAGAGTATCACTATTAGAGTATCACTATTAGAGTATCACTATTAGAGTATCACTATTAGAGTATCACTATTAGAGTATCACTATTAGAGTATCACTATTAGAGTATCACTATTAGAGTATCACTATTAGAGTATCACTATTAGAGTATCACTATTAGAGTATCACTATTAGAGTATCACTATTAGATTATCACTATTAGAGTATCACTATTAGAGTATCACTATTAGAGTATCACTATTAGAGTATCACTATTAGAGTATCACTATTAGAGTATCACTATTAGAGTTTACGTGGTATTCTTATTCTATAAAACCCGGAACAAAGCCTCACACTGGACGTCTTTGTGATTAAAGAAAAAATGTGATCAGCATATTATTTAGTGTATAGTGCTCTAATTTGTAATCTATACGTTTTTTTAGTGCATGGGGTCAAAAGTTGTAATTTATATGTTTTTGAGTGTATAGGGTCCAACATTTTTAATCTATATGTTTTTGAGTGTATAGTGCCCAAAGTTTTAATCAATATGTTATTGAGTGTATAGTGCCCTAATCACCATCTATTTGATTGTATACTACTGTTATTTGTGACCTCCATCTTTTTTAGTTTCTAGTACCAAAATTTTAGTATAAACCTTGACCCGAGACAGGTAGATTAGGTCGTATTGAAACATGCGGCATCGGTCTAATGTTTGAAACAACGGTCTAATGTTTGATACAACGGTATAATGTTTGATACAACGGTCTAATGTTTGATACAATGGTCTAATGTTTGATACAATGGTCTAATGTTTGATACAACGGTCTTATGTTTGATACAACGGTCTAATGTTTGATACAACGGTCTAATGTTTAATTACAACGGTCTAATGTTTGATACAACGGTCTAATGTTTGATACAACGGTCTAATGTTTGATACAACGGTCTAATGTTTGATACAATGGTCTAATGTTTGATACAACGGTCTAATGTTTGATACAACGGTCTAATGTTTGAAACAACGGTCTAATGTTTGATACAACGGCCTAGTGTTTGATACAACGGTCTAATGTTTGATACAACGGTCTAATGTTTGATAAAACGGTCTAATGTTTGAGGCAACGGTCAGGTGTTCGAGGCAATGGTCAAATGTTTGCCCTACCATCGTTGGTCATCCAGTTGAGATGTTCCAGACCCTGGAAGAGATGACATGTGACAATCGAGTTTGGCGGGTAAGTATGGCGTCTCAAACTCTTGCGATCGTGGGACCCGTAGGAGCAGACGACAAAAGGCATGGCACCATTCTTGTACAAGTAGCTCTCAAACGGTTTCTGAAATTGAACCCTTTTAGTGTTAGTGTTTACATTTACTTTTAGATCGGTTAACTAGAATATAACTATGAAGAATGAGCCCATGCATCATATGTTTATTTCAGTACCATCTTGTACCAAAGAAATTATGTTAACAGCTGAATTTGAGTTGACTTCCGTTGACGTTAAAGCAATCAAGCGGAGGTAACTCTTGATATTATTGACACTGTCTGGCTATGTGTATCGGGCTTTTAATAATGAATTCTACCTGAAAACTTTCAAAGAATTCTCTCTTGTCCTTCCCGCTGTGTAGCTCCACTTCTGACAGTAAGAATGTATTGAACACTGTCGATGGAGGGGACACAAGTTATTGCCCATTAAAACATCAAACAGTTGATTCTGCTATGACAAACGCAGCAACCAAATAACTCTTAAAATATCTCATTTTATTAACATGGATTGATATTTTTGTCCCTTTTAGATTGGTCAATAATGAGGATATGTATTTAAAATTTCCATCCTGTAGATATTTCGGATTAAGGATATATTTAAGTGGCATAAAACGATATATCTCTCAGTGATCGAGAAAACAGTCGAACAGCCCAGAAGAAAACAGCCCTAGCGAAAACAGTACATGAGAAAAGAGCCCCGGATAAAACAGCTCATTATAAAACAACCCATAATAAACCAACCCATTATAGACCAACCCATTATAGACCAACCCATTATAGACCCACCCATTATAGACCAACCCATTATAGACCAACCCATTATAAAACAACCCATGATAAAACAAGCCAGTATTTCTCTCACAGTGCAGGTTGTCGGGGAGGTAAGCGTTACACACTATCCACATCTCTGCATGCCCGTAGGGAGGGGGGAAGTCCGGCTGTCTGATGATGGGGTCCATCTGGAAGAACAGAAACGCCTTGTCCATGTTGGGGAAGTGGTAGACGCCTATGGCCTCGGTAGGACCTTTCTCGTAGCCGAAGTCAAAAACCTATCAATTAGAAAATATGCATTAGTAATCAGAGATTCATTGATTTATGAAGAGGAAAAGAAGTAAGTTTTTGTTGAAAAAAAAGGGGGGTGGGTGAAGGAGGGACTGACGAGTGTGTGTGTGGGCAAGTGAAACTTAAGTTACAAACAACGTCACAAACAACGTCACAGACAACGTCACAAACAACGTCACAAACACCGTCACAAACAACGTCACAAACAACGTAACACACAACGTTACAAATGTGGCGCTAAAGAAAAGAAGTGTTCAATTTTTTTTATTGCAGGCCTTTAACAAAGACTGTAAGAGACTGTTTGAGGCATACCTTAACTTCATTACTTAATGAAACCTCAAGTAGCCCTACTGGCCAAAAGTGACCCGCGTTACCACAGTTATATTAATCAATCGTCCCACAATAAGAGTGGCCCACCTCGTCCCACAATAAGAGTGACCCACAACGTCCCACAATAAGAGTGACCCACCTCGTCCCACAATAAGAGTGACCCACCACGTCCCACAATAAGAGTGACCCACCTCGTCCCACAATAAAATTCACCCACAACGTCCTACAATAAGAGTAACCCACCTCATCCCACAATAATAGTGACACACCTCGTCCCACAATAATAGTGACACACCTCGTCCCAAAATAAGAGTGACCCACCTCGTCCCACAATAAAAGTCACCCACAACGTCCTACAATAAGAGTGACCCACCTCATCCCACAATAATAGTGACACACCTCGTCCCACAATAATAGTGACACACCTCGTCCCACAATAAGAGTGACCCACCACGTCCCACAATAAGAGTGACCCACCATGTCCCACAATAAGAGTGACCCACTACGTCCCACAATAAGAGTGACACACCTCGTCCCCCAATAAGAGTGACCCACCACGTCCCCACAATAAGAGTGACTCACCACGTCCCACAATAAGAGTGACCCACCACGTCCCACAATAAGAGTGACCCACCTTCTTTGCCAATCCCAGAAACCTTCCACCGTTGTCATGGGTCTTGGACTTGAGAAAAGCGTGTGCTGCTACTTGTACGTTCTCGCCTTGACCTACGGGAAACCGGATAAATAGCATGGCTCCGCCGTTCTGGTAACACAGAGTAACGGAATCGTTGTTACTATAGAATGTTTATGACCATATTCAAACAATTTCTCAAACAATATAATGATCTTTTCTAAAATGTGTAAGCTTTTGAAAATGTAGAGAGTTTAAAAAAAAGAAAACAATCTAATATATAAAGCTCAGTTGGTGTTTGTATGTCTGTATGTCTGTATGTCTGTATGTATGTATGTATGTATGTATGTATGTATGTATGTATGTATGTATGTATGTATGTATGTATGTATGTATGTATGTATGTATGTATGTATGTATGTATGTATGTATGTATGTATGTATGTATGTATGTATGTATGTATGTATGTATGTATGTATGTATGTATGTATGTATGTATGTATGTATGTATGTATGTATGTATGTATGTAGTATGTATGTATGTATGTATGTATGTATGTATGTATGTATGTATGTATGTATGTATGTATGTATGTATGTATGTATGTATGTATGTATGTATGTATGTATGTATGTATGTATGTATGTATGTATGTATGTATGTATGTATGTATGTATGTATGTATGTATGTATGTATGTATGTATGTATGTATGTATGTATGTATGTATGTAGTATGTATGTATGTATGTATGTATGTATGTATGTATGTATGTATGTATGTATGTATGTATGTATGTATGTATGTATGTATGTATGTATGTATGTATGTATGTATGTATGTATGTATGTATGTATGTATGTATGTATGTATGTATGTATGTATGTATGTATGTATGTATGTATGTATGTATGTATGTATGTATGTATGTATGTATGTATGTATGTATGTATGTATGTATGTATGTATGTATGTATGTATGTATGTATGTATGTATGTATGTATGTATGTATGTATGTATGTATGTATGTATGTATGTATGTATGTATGTATGTATGTATGTATGTATGTATGTATGTATGTATGTATGTATGTAATGTATGTATGTATGTATGTATGTATGTATGTATGTATGTATGTATGTATGTATGTATGTATGTATGTATGTATGTATGTATGTATGTATGTATGTATGTATGTATGTATGTATGTATGTATGTATGTATGTATGTATGTATGTATGTATGTATGTATGTATGTATGTATGTATGTATGTATGTATGTATGTATGTATGTATGTATGTATGTATGTATGTATGTATGTATGTATGTATGTATGTATGTATGTATGTATGTATGTATGTATGTATGTATGTATGTATGTATGTATGTATGTATGTATGTATGTATGTATGTATGTATGTATGTATGTATGTATGTATGTATGTATGTATGTATGTATGTATGTATGTATGTATGTATGTATGTATGTATGTATGTATGTATGTATGTATGTATGTATGTATGTATGTATGTATGTATGTATGTATGTATGTATGTATGTATGTATGTATGTATGTATGTATGTATGTATGTATGTATGTATGTATGTATGTATGTATGTATGTATGTATGTATGTATGTATGTATGTATGTATGTATGTATGCATGTATGTATGTATGTTTGTCGCTGCTCTCTGTCCCGCTCGCATTTAAAAACCAAATAACGGACAAGGACCAAATTTAGCAGGACGGTTCCTTTTAACCTGCAGATGGTTTTGGTATAGTTTTTGAAATTGTGGATTTTGCCCGAAAGCAGTAAATAAAAAAATCAGAAAATGTAGAGACAAAGAGAAATAAATTATATCTTATTCCCATATTGAACAGCTTCATGCAGACATTCAAAACGAGTTCATTTTGGTGCGCTATTTTTTTCCTATAATCTATATTCAGCGGTGCGCTTTCTAAAATCTTTTTTTACCTGATGGTGCTTTCCTTAATCTTTATTTCTGGTGTGCACTTTTACGTGTACGCGTTTTAGATTGAGCTTTGTCATTTTATTATTATACGTTACAAATTAACATCTACGTTTGTTTTACAGTTACGTAACAATGTAAAATCTACGGATGCACTTGGCCGAGTCTACACTGTTCATCTATCAAATGCTGAGTGCTTCTTTTTACGAATGTTACTTCCCATTATCAAGGCTCCAACGTCATTTCTAGACCTAAAGATAGTCAATAATGAACTTTGTCAAACCTATCGTAAGGCATGTGAACAAAGGGGTTTATTAGAAAATGGTGACCACTGGGAACTAACGCTGTTTGAAGCATGTGCCACCAAATCACCATATCACTCACGGCATCTGTTTTGCATTTGCTAACTACATGTAATGTTTCAAATCCTCTTCAGTTGTTGGAGAAATACAAAGAACACCTTAGTGAAGATATTCTTTTGAAAGTTAGATGTGAAAATCCGACCTTACCAATCTGTTTTAGTGAAATGTGTGAAACATTGAATTTAATTTATGGAAAAAATAATCAATATTAAGAGGTAAATGAAAGCCGACTTTAATAAGATGGATACTTTTCAGATAGACTGTTGCTTTAGTAGTAAATATGCTAACGCATCTATTGCGAGTCGCAGGCACAACCGTTCAAATATGCAATCGGTGATACTTAACTGGCGTTAATTATATTTTCTTTGTGTTTGGATTAATTTCTTAAACCTCAATTTAAAAAGAAGATTATTGATCAAAAAGAAGTACTGCTATTTATTTTGTATGTCAATTTTTTTCTGTGTTTAATTGGAACCTATCAATGTATTGTACGCTAAGGCTAACAATTACTATAAATGCATATTTAATATTGTTTAATTATTCATTGAAAATTTAAATAGACAAAATGCATATTAAAACTTTCAAAGTAAACGCGGTTATTGAATCTATATTTGCACTAAAACATCTGGCAAACGTCTTTGTCTCTCTCTCTCTCTTGTGCTAAAAATAGAATTCTCTATTATTGCACATTTGTAGTAATCCTACTACTTATTAATCCTACTTAAAGCTTGGAAGACTGCATTGTTTTAAAACGCTTCTTTTGAAAGTTTTACTTTTCCAATTAAAAAACAATCAAATAGTTCTTTAAATGATGAATTTAGCTTATTTGCATACTCATGTTAATATATTTTTGTTTAATTTAAATATGAATATTTTTATTTAAAGCATCATATATATATTTACGCTCAATTATGTAGCCTAACGCTAAGGGACATCACTCTGCTTTTAAAAAAAAATTGGATAATCATTTTGGTTTACAGATTAATATTAAACACCCTCCACACTATTATTAATAATTGAACAATTTCATGAGGACAGTCGATAAGAGTTATTTTTGGTTCAGTAATTTGGTGCGCTGCTTTCTAAAGTTACTTTAAAAATCGTGTGGTGATTAGCACTGTAAAAAAATATTATATAGATACTTTGTGTACATTTCAAGAATATTTCGTATTTATCATATAGGGATATGTTACTTGGGCTTTTGCAAAAAAAACATTTATAAAATACTTTGTGTACATTTAAGAAAGTTTCATATTACGTATTTATCATGCAAGGACAAGTTAGTTGGGCTTTTGAAAAAGGTGGGCGCCGTAGGCGCCCTTAAAAAAGGGGGCGCCGCAGCACAAACTAGTCATATATATATTTACGCTCAATTATCGCTGACGCCTAACGCTAAGAGACATCACTCTGCTTTTTTAAATTTTAATTTTGTGATGCAAGCAGTGCTGATTGACTCAAATAGTTATTTTTTGGTGCAGTAATTTGGTGCGCTGCTTTCTAAAATTAGTTAAAAAATCGTGTGGTGATTAGCACTGTCAAAATTATTATATAAATACTTTGTTTAATTTTCAGGAATATTTCGCATTTATCATACAAGGATAAGTTACTTGGGCTTTTGCAAAAAAAAACAAAAAAAACCTATTATAAAATACTTTGTGTACATTTAAGAAATTTTAATATTATGTATTTATCATACAAGGACAAGTTAGTTGGGCTTTTGAAAAAGGTGGGCGCCTTAGGCGCCCTTAAACAAAGGGGCGCCACGGCGCCGCAGCACAAACTAGTGTATAAATTATATAAATACTTTGTTTAATTTTCAGGAATATTTCGTATTTATCATACAAGGGTAAGTTACTTGGGCTTTTGCAAAACCTATTATAAAATACTTTGTGTACATTTAAGAAATTTTAATATTATGTATTTATCATACAAGGACAAGTTAGTTGGGCTTTTGAAAAAGGTGGGCGCCTTAGGCGCCCTTAAACAAAGGGGCGCCACAGGCGCCACGGCGCCGCAGCACAAACTAGTGTATAAATATTTGTGTTCATTTTTCTATGTAAATTTTTTTTAAGCGTGTTGAGCCAAGCAACTAGCTGGGTTATTGCGCTATATAAATTCTAGGTGCAAGAAGGGTACATTTTGAAATCATAAATGAAAATATTCTTAAAACCCTTATAAATCAACAATATTAAAATTATTATTTAATTGGCGTATATATCAAATGAGACTTTTGGAAGGTGTATTATTGTAAATTTTAAATTCAATTTCAAAATATATTAATTTTTTTAAAAAACAGTTGCTCAGTTATATATCGATATTTAATTGGAAAGTTAAGTTCAGCTTGAAAAAAATTTTACATTTTAAAAATAATCTTGGGATGTTATATATATATTAGATATCTTGATTTATTAGCCTCATTTCTTTTTGCATTTGTTACTTAAAAGATTTGTTTTTAATTTCCATTGCTCTGATTCAATGTGTAATATAATGAATATAAAATCAAACTAAATTTTCATTAGCTTGATAATTAAAATGCATCTATTTGTTTTTTAATGGTGTCTTAATTGTTCTGACTCTACTAAAGAGAAAACATTAACTTGAACAAATAGGAAGATATCCTTATTTACACTTCAAGATAAACATATTTTATTAAGCATCATCTAATTCTTTATTGTCTACCACTTCCACATGTTCGTTTGGTCTTAAGTTTAATGTTTTCAATAGTCTATTCAATCTAAATTTGTTTCATATAATGCTATTTTATAATTCGATAAGCAAGTTATTAAGAAAAAGTCGATAAAAGAATGTCAAGATGATCAATATATTTTTTTACTTTTCGTTTTCCCACATGAAACCAAAGTTATGCAGGGTATTTGGCTAGTATTTAAATAAAATTGAAATGCGCGCCTTTCAAATATTTTCGGATTTTTCTGCCTGTAAAATACGCTAAGTTATCAGGTGTTTAATAAAACATAAAGAGAGAATACATGATATGACATACAACACTTGTGATAAGTCTCATTCGTGACATAAAACATCTGTAACGTTTCATTCGTGACATACAACTCTAACGGCAAATTTCATTCAATCAAATGCTATAATTAGCCCCGAGTTAATTCACTGACTACCCTGCTGTCACAGTTACTATCACATGACATACCCTGCTGTCCACAGTTACTATCACTGACATCCCGCTGCCAACGAGTCCCATCCCATCGTAATGGCCACCAATACGAGGGTCCATGAGATCACTTTGACGTTCCCTGGCCCTCTGAGTCCATGGATTGGCCCTGGAGGCAAAGGGGGGGGGGTCAGGTTAGACAGTAAAGTAATTGAAGTTAACCAAAGTTTAACATTTGATTGGCTAACAGAATTGACTTAAGTCAATTAACTTAATGCATTCCACGCGTCTTAGATAGGTGACCATTAAACAAGCAGCTTATAAGATCAATTACAGTGAAAATAAACATCTACCGAACAGCCCTTGAGCAGCCATCTGATAGTGAATAATGATGGGTAATGAAATGATGTGATCACTAGTACAAACATGTGAACTGCAAGTTTCGTTTGCTTTTTAAAATATCCCTTGTCATTGTTTGTTATTGTTTTTCCTTTCTTTTTATTTTACATTGCTATTTTATGATATAGTGTGTCGTAAGAATTTAAATATAGTTTTATACCTATGTAAGTATGTTCTTTATGTTATTTTTACTGATGAAGGCATTAGCCGAAACGTATACTGTCGTATTAGTTTAATAATAAATCTCAAATTTATTGTTTTCATTACACAATTTGTTTGTGAATTTTGTATTTTACTTAAAAGCTTTATCGCAGTCCTATTCTATATGATACATTGCCTTTTAAAGAAAGATTCTGTATTCCCACTGATGTAGAGGATACCTTTCCAAAGTTTTGTTCATAAAGTTCATGCATTAATAATACGTTGTTTATCATTATGTACAACCTATCCTTATTAAGTTTTAAAATTGGAGTCAATTAAAATTGTACCCGTAGGAGCGGTCAACGGCTGCAGCTGGTCTGTCTGTGTAGGGTGGAGCTCGGGGTGAAGGTCGTTCCTGGTAACCTTGATATGATCCATTGTTCTGACGGTACTGCATAGATGTTGGATTGTTAGGATAGGCTAAAGATTGGTTATTGTTTGAATAGGCTAGAGATTGGTTCTTATAAATTACAAGTACTCATAGCATTTATGAAAATTGCTTTATTTGACTTAGATTAACTTACACATTGCCCAGCGTGGAACAGGCGCCCACACATAGCCCCTGTACTGACGTCTCTGGGGTCCTCTTGGCGCCCCCTCACCACGTCCCTGTACATACGTCTCGGAGGTCCTATTGGTGGCCCTCCACCCCCACGCCCCTGTACTTACGTCTCTGAGGTCCTCTTGGCGCCCCCCCTCACCACGCCCCTGTACTTAAACGTCTCTGAGGTCCTCTTGGCGCCCCCTCACCACGCCCCTGTACTTACGTCTCTGAGGTCCTCTTGGCTGCCCCTCAAGTTCCCCAGCTGTAGCTTCGTGTCGTCCTCGTGATTGCTCTCAGGTATGTGCATCTGTGTTGTGTTGTAGTCTGGTGTTGGTGGGTCTTTGGGGCGGGGGACCTGAAACAGTGACGTCATGGATTTAAACTGGGACTAGTATTTCGATGGGGGGGCCTGAAACAGTGACGTCATGGATTTAAACTGGGACCAGTAGTTCGATGGGGGACCTGAAACAGTGACGTCATTGATTTAAACTGGGACCAGTAGTTCGATGGGGGACCTGAAACAGTGACGTCATGGATTTAAACTGGGACCAGTAGTTCGATGGGGGACCTGAAACAGTGACGTCATTGATTTAAACTGGGACCAGTAGTTCGATGGGGGACCTGAAACAGTGACGTCATTGATTTAAACTGGGACCATTAGTTCGATGAGGGACCTGAAACAGTGACGTCATGGATTTAAACTGGGACCAGTAGTTCGATGGGGGACCTGAAACAGTGACGTCATTGATTTAAACTGGGACCAGTAGTTCGATTAAGACTTTCGGTTTCGAGGTCAGATGTCAAATGTGCTTGTTCATTTAACGTTGTTTAGCCTAGTTGTGGGCGAGATGGGGGGAGGGGGGAGGGAGACTATCTTTTGAACGTGTGTGCGGGTATTTCAGCAACATCTGACTTCTATTCAGGCATAATAGTTTTATCATCACCGTAATCAGACTAATCATTACCTGTATCAGGATTATCATAAACAATAGCAGGATTATCACCAGCCAAATCACGATTATGATCAGCCATATTAGTATTATCATTAAACACTTAGCCTAAATCATTCAGGGCGCAGGGTGAGTGTTAGGCGCAGTTAGGGTATAAAACAAGTAAAGGGAGGTAATGTGTTAATACATAGAACAAAAATTATATTACCTCCCTTAGACTAAAGCAAACACTTTTGTCTATCCTCTCTTTGAAGAGGGATAAAAACCACAAAAAAAAAGAGAGAAGTAATAAATAAAGGTAAAAAATGATTTTTAAAAACCACGTTTTTATAAGTGGACTAAAAAGAAGAACATAATTTAAAACTTATAAGTTCAAGTACTTCGATTTCATATTACTAAAAACGTGTGGCGGACGCTTATGAGGTTTAACATTTGCAGTTCATTTATTCTCTCACTTATAGATCTCTAATTTCGCCTACTAAATGATAAATCTTTGATTTTTACACCAAACACCCGCCCCACGTTTTTAGTCATATTAAATCGAAGTACTTGAACTTATAAGTTTTAAATTATTTTCTTCTTTTTAGTCCACTTATAAAAACGTGGTTTTTAAAAATCATTTTTTTACCTTTATTTATTTTACCAAACACCTCATCAGCGCCCGCCCAACGTTTAATAACAAAGCGATGAGGTCACGGGGTGAACTCGCCACGTGAAATTAAACTACGGCAGACGGGTACAGATGCTTATATTAAGATAAACTAAGAAATGCATTAATTTAATTACGTACATTCGATCGATCTGAAATTTTGACACAATGTATTGTCATCCAAGATCTATCTGTGGTAAAATTTTGAGCTCTCTAGGACCATCAGAAGTGGTTTAAGTTTACGTTGGCAAATTAGAAAATTGCCAACAGACAGACACGAAAGCAAGTATATAATAAAAAAAATAGAAGTACAAAAAAGATTTTTAAAAAACACGTTTTTATAAGCGGATTAAAAAGAAGAAAATAATTTAAAACTTATAAGTTCAAGTACTTTAATTTAATATGACTAAAAGCGTGGGGCGGGCGCTTATGAGGTTTAACATATGCGGCTCACTCACGCTCTCACTTATAGATCTCTCTTTTGCCTTCTAAATTAGAAATCTTTAATTTTTATACCAAACACCCGCCCCACGTTTTTAGTCATATTAAATCAAACTACTTATTTCCAGGAAGTCCTAAACAGACCGACCCCTCTGAACCCACCCGTTTTGACCACAGGAGAAATATTGGACATAAATATGGAAGAGATATCCAAAGAAGAAATATGGACGGCCATCAATCAAATGAAGACAGGGAAAGCAGCAGGTGTAGACAACATACCACCGGAGGTCCTAAAAGAAGGAGGAGCTGAAATCATCAACCAACTCCACAGTATCTTCAACAAAATTTGGTCAACTGAAACCCCTCCTGCAGAATGGAAAAGGGGCTTACTGATTAAAATTCCAAAGAATGGGGATCTGTCACAATGTGAGAAATGGCGAGGAATTACTCTACTATCAGTACCAAGCAAGGTCTTTAGCAGAACGATACTAAACAGAATAAAAGATGCCTGCGATGATCTCCTGAGAGAAGAACAAGCTGGGTTCAGAAAAGGAAGATCATGCATTGACCAAATAGCAACACTCCGGATAATTATAGAACAATCTATTGAATGGCAATCTCCACTCTATGCCACATTTGTGGACTTTGAAAAGGCCTTTGATAGCATAAATAGAGAAACTATATGGTCAATAATGAGGCACTATGGAATACCAAATAAAATAACTAACATCATCCGAAATCTGTACGAAAACTTCACCTGCCAAGTAGTACATAATGGTAGACTAACAGATGAATTCCATGTCACAACTGGAGTCAAACAAGGATGCCTCCTTTCACCACTTCTGTTCCTTCTTGTGTTAGACTGGGTCACAAAAGAAGCTTATGCAAGCTCAGGAAAAGGAATCCAGTGGAACCTAATGCAAAAACTAGAAGATTTGGAGTTTGCGGATGACTTGGCCATTCTGTCCCACAGACTCCAAGACATGCAAGACAAAGTCACAGCCTTGAGCGAGACTGGGAAAAGAGTAGGACTCAAGATAAACATTCAAAAAACAAAATTTTTGAAAATAAACTTCCTACAAGATGGAGTCATCCAAGTAGAAAACCGCAACCTGGAGCAAGTTAACAACTTTGTATACCTTGGGAGTGTGGTCAGTGTAGCAGGGGGAACAGATGAGGACATCAAACGAAGAATAAATTTGGCGCGACAGGCTTTTGCCAATCTGAAACAGGTCTGGAGATCTACACACATCTCTGTCAAAACAAAAGTAAGGATCTTTAACACCAATGTTAAAACGGTCCTACTTTATGGATCCGAAACATGGCGGACGACAGAGACAACAAAAAATAGACTCCAGACCTTTGTTAACAGATGCCTCAGAAATATTCTGAAAATAAAATGGTTCGATAAGGTCGAAAACTCCAAGCTGTGGGAGAGGTGTGGACAAAGAACAGTAGAACAACAAATCATGGAAAGAAAGTGGAGATGGATTGGACACACCCTCAGGAAAGATAACAGCAGGGCTAGGCAGGCCTTAGATTGGAACCCCCAGGGCAAGCGACAACGAGGAAGACCCAAGCATACATGGAGACGGAGCATGTTGGACGAGGCTGGAAAGACTGGGAAGAGCTGGGAAGAACTGAAGCGACTGGCAAGGGACCGTGTAGAGTGGCGAGCTTTGACAGAGGCCCTATGTTCCACAAGGAACTCAAAGGACAAATGATGATGATGAAATCAAAGTACTTGAACTTATAAGTTTTAAATTATTTTCTTCTTTTTAATCCGCTTATAAAAACGTGGTTTTTAAAAATATTTTTTTTTACTTCTATTTATTTTATTCTTTTTAGTCCACTTATAACAACCTGGTTTTTAAAAATATATTTTTACCTCTATTTATTTTACAAAACACCTCACAAGCGCCCGCCCAACGTTTTAAAAACATTGTGATGTGGTCACGGGGTGAACTCACGGATGTCAACAAAAGCAGACGGTACAGATGCTTAAATATAGACTATAGATTAACTAAAAAGTTCAATAATTTAATAACGGTACATTCGATCGATCTGAAATTTTGATACAATGCATTGTCATCCAAGTTCTATCTGTGGTAAAATTTTCAGATCTCTAGGACCATCAGAAGTGGTTCAATTTTACGTTGGCAGATTTGAAAAAATCTTGGACAAACAAACCAACAAACAGGAACGAAAGCGAGTTAATAAAAACGTGGTAATAAAAATTAGAGAAGAAACACAATAAATATGTAAACAAAATAATATTTTAAAAATACATATTATACCATGGTAAATTGATATTATAAAAAAACTTATTTAAAAACGAGAAATACTTTAAATTATTTTTTATAACACACAAAAAATAATGGATTCCATCAGCCTTACTGGTATCATTGTGATCCACTAAAATTGCCAAGGATTTCCAAAACAACTGCTATTAGATTCAAGATTTTATTTTTAAAATTTTGTTTTTTGAAAACAAAACTTAAATGTGGTATTGCATATCTAACAGAAAAGTATTTTTGTTAAGGTTACATTTATTTATTAAGAAATAATATTCTAAATCTTGACCTCTGGTTAAATTATAGGTGATTGTCAGTTGAATTACCAGACTTTATGTTACTAATTTAAAAATGTTATTCATTAAATAGCAGAAACAACTTTATAATCTAAGTCACAAATGTATTTTTAAAATGTCATCATGAAAAGCAAGGGACACTAACTCGTATGAGGGCAAGTTTCCACACTGAATTAAAAAAATTTAGATTATTATTTTAAAGAGCTACTCAATACTATTTAACAAAAAGGGGAAACATAACCTGTGCAGCTAGATAGTTTGTATGACTCCGACAAAAGTTGGAAGTCCCATTGAAAATCTGGATCATACATTTTGTTCCGTTTCTTTCGAAGTTAACGCGTGAGGAAAGTTTTTTTTTAAAATTTTTAAAAGAAATTTTTAAATTCATGTTAATAGGTCACCACATGACTTCGTTTCAAAATTCAGCTAGTTTACACATAAGAGTTATAATTACATAGCAAAATAATGTAGTAGTAGAAAGTACAAAAATCATTTTTAATATCAGGGCAAGGCAATCACCTCAGTCTCTTTCCATAGTTGCGCCCCTTGAGAACTTCCGTTGTTGTTTTGTCCTGGGCGATACAATGGCGACACAGGCACGTGATTTATTTGACCAATCGTTCTCCTGAAGGGATCGTGACCTTTGGCCAAACTGTATCGGACACTTGCGTCTTTGCCGTCTGCCAACTTGGGGTCGTTCTGTGGTGCAGTGTGACGTCAAGGATACAAGTTGTCAGTTAACTTTGAGTATGACAAGGTCATTGACCCGTCAAATGCAGGGGGTCTCAAAATAAAACAAATACGTCAAAACGACCGAAAATCTCATGAGTTTAATGACAAACCATTATTGTTTCTCTGACTGTTTTATACGAAGAACTCAACACACAAGGTCTATAATCTATGACGTCAATAAAAATGAATATGTTTTAGGTTATCTGTAGCAGTGGTTATTATAGGCTAGAGGCATACACGTGTGCTGAAAATGTGGGCCGAAGTTAATATTGATATAAGTAGCGAAATTTGGAGTGATGGAAAACATTTTTTAAACTTTTTAAATTTAGCTAATCATAAAATAATAAATTTTCAAATCTTAAACTTTCTAAGAGATATACTGAGAACCTTTGCTGTTGACTTTCGTTTTAAAGTGATTTCAAACTTTTAGAATTTAAAATAGTTCCAAATTTTTTTTAACGTTATAGCCAATATTTCATGTGTTATCTTAATTCAATCTAATACAAGCAAATGTATTTTAAAAAAACAACAACTACAAAACAACAAAACAAAACAAGTTAGATTTTACTTTTTTCCCAATAAATGTTAAAATAAAAATGACTATGAAACTATAATAATTTAGTTTTTTAATGCTCTATTTAATATAATCAAATGTTACTCTAGTTACTGTAATGTCTGGCATGATTAAAAACACATAATTTCCATGCACTATTCTACGATTTAAAAAAACTAAGATTTATTTTTGAAAATATATTGTACTAATAACACACACAATGTTACAATCAAGTTTAGTGTAACAATTATATTTCGTCACATGGAATAAATTGTAACTGTATGGTACAGATCCAACGTCTGCTGAAAAGGTTCAAAGAGTGCACTATTGATTCAAAGCATTGTTACAAAAATACCTACAAAAAGTTTTATTCAAAAATCTAAACGTTATTTTTTACTTTCTTTGAAAATTCAAACTTTGTGAACATAAATAATTATTTAAACAATTTTAAATAACTTGTAATAATTTTAATTTACAAAAAACAACATTGATTGTGAATATTTACTTGTATTTAACGTTTCTTGAGTTAAAAATTTAGGCCTTTAAAAATAGATTTTACAGTATAATGTTAGAAAATGGAAAAGAGACATTAAAAGTATTGTGGTTTAAAGAACCAAATGTGTTATTACAAATCCATTTTCTAAATGCAATTTTATTTTTAAGAATTTAATTTTTAAAAACAAAAACAAAACATATTGCAGGAAAATTCATTTTAAAATCACAACACGCTGCATGCATTGCTAGTTAAACAAGGAGTGAAATAGATAAACAAAGAGTGAAATAGATAAACAAGGAGTGAAATAGTTAAACAAGGAGTGAAATAGATAAACAAGGAGTGAAATAGATAAACAAGGAGTGAAATAGATAAACAAGGAGTGAAATAGATAAACAAGGAGGGAAATAGATAAACAAGGAGTGAAATAGATAAACAAGGAGTGAAATAGATAAACAAGGAGTGAAATAGATAAACAAGGAGTGAAATAGATAAACAAGGAGTGAAATAGATAAACAAGGAGTGAAATAGATAAACAAGGAGTGAAATAGATAAACAAGGAGTGAAATAGATAAACAAGGAGTGAAATAGATAAACAAGGAGTGAAATAGATAAACAAGGAGTGAAATAGATAAACAAGGAGTGAACCATAATTGAAATGATATTTTAAAAAGATCGCACATTCAATTACTTCAAAATAGTGGAAATCATGTAACATCGGGTAAAGATGTTCTTTAAAAATCATATAACATCTTGAAAAAATATTCTTTTACATAATCTATTCGGCAAATGATAGAAAATATTTGATTTTAAGAATAACTGTAAACAGTTGATGGCTTACGATAAGACCAAGTAGTGATGAGTTTTAATATTTACTAGCAATAGCTCATACATTATGTTTTAAAAAATGCCTATGCCCATAAATACACAATGTGTGTGATACCACAGGCCACGATAGTAGCAACAAGTTCTTAGAGAGCTACAGGCTACCCGGTGTAAGATGACAGGCGTTCACGTGGACCACGATAGCAGCAACAAGTCGTTAGAGAGCTACAGGCTACCCGGTGTAAGACGACAGGCGTTCACGTGGTAACATGATGCGCGTCACAAGTGGTGCAGTGAAAATATGAATAATGCCGGGAGACATTAAAACTACTACGTATTACTAAACTATTCAACGCTCTAGCAGAATTTTGAAAAGTTGTGTCACATTTGTTAACACAGGCTACGACAACAGAATGCAAGTGGTGGTAGGAGGCCAAACTGGCAAGTCTTCAACTATGGTATATAAAGAATTTTATTTTTGTGTTGTTATGTGTTATGTATATGTACTTAGGAAATCATTGCGTCATACAGCTGTTTTCAATAACTTTACAATAGAGACAGTGAGATTGTAACATTCTATAACAAAAATGAGAGAGAAAAACCACTTTAAAAACAGTTATTGTTAATTTTCACAAGTCTACAATTTTAAATGATAATAAAAAGATAAATAATTTTTTTAAAATAATAAAACTAAATGCAAACACCAATTTTAAAATGAAAGACTCATGAATATATAGAGAAACTCAATCCACATGAGTAATGCGACATTTTCCACAGCCAAAGGCAACGATGGGCGGGTGAGTGTGGGTTGAAACCACATCAAGCTATACATACATGAGATTGATGCGCGGGTGAGTGTGGGTTGAAACCACATCAAGCTATACATACATGAGATTGATGGGCGGGTGAGTGTGGGTTGAAACCACATCAAGCTATACATACATGAGATTGATGGGCGGGTGAGTGTGGGTTGAAACCACATCAAGCTATACATACATGAGATTGATGGGCGGGTGAGTGTGGGTTGAAACCACATCAAGCTATACATACATGAGATTGATGGGTGGGTGAGTGTGGGTTGAAACCACATCAAGCTATACATACAACGAGATGTAAGGATTACACAGTCATCAACATTAAATTTTAAAAAAATGTCATTCAAATTACCGAGTGAACCGTTTGTAACCGGCCACTTTCTCGCCTCCCAGGGGCATACCCGTATCGTGGATCTACTCCCACCTTGGTAGACGCTGATGGCACGTACAGCGGCGAGACAGGTAAATGGCCCCTGTGTTGAATGGGTGGAAGTGACACGCCCTTGCCTTGGGGCCTGGCCAGGGGCGGGCCAATCTAAAGTATACACGATAGCATCAGCTTCTTTCAGACTTTTAAAAAGTGTAATTGGAACGGCAAACGAATTACAATGTGGAAAGTAAAACTTTTATCTGACAACCAGGTATTTGGCGAGCATGGTGTGAGTTCTTGAACCCACAAGTTATTCCTTTATAACGGATTGATGCCAATATACGATCTACAAACTTAATTTCCTCGACCAGTAGGATAAGAGGTCCTCACGTTATAATTGATAGATTTTGAACTGAACATTGAGGTTATGTGTTTCGGAAGACAATAAAGTCAATTTGTTTAAAGTCAAAATAGACTGACCAGGTACATATTATTATTGTAAAAAATCCAAGTAATTCACAAAATTTCTAATGTTTATTTTCTTGAAATTCCGTGTGTGCAACGAAAAAGCTTTATGTAAATACTAAAATGTTATAGTCAAAATATTCTTTCGACTGTTATTTTAAAAGATAATGCATATTTTTAATACAAAATGGTTACACTTTTTCATAAATTATAATAATAAGAGTGTTTATTTAAAAAAAACACATAGAAATAATAAATGGAAACTACCCTTTTACATCTTTAAAATAAGATTGGCCAAATCAAGCAAACAAAATTGGCTGCTCCTAGATATAACACAAGACATGGATTGAACAGACCAAGGCCTGAAATATAGACTCACCTTATCAGGATTTTTGAGTAGCACCACGAGCCATAACTTCTATACTATACTAGCCCAGGACATAACTTCTATACTATACTAGCCCAGGACATAACTTGTACACTATACTAGCCCAGGACATAACTTCTATACTATACTAGCCAGGACATAACTTCTATACTATACTAGCCAGGACATGACTTGTACACTATACTAGCCCAGGACATAACTTGTACACTATACTAGCCCAGGACATAACTTCTACACTATACTAGCCCAGGACATGACTTGTATACTATACTAGCCCAGGACATAACTTCTATACTATACTAGCCCAGGACATAACTTGTATACTATACTAGCCCAGGACATAACTTCTATACTATACTAGCCCAGGACATAACTTGTATACTATACTAGCCCAGGACATAACTTCTATACTATACTAGCCCAGGACATAACTTCTATACTATACTAGCCCAGGGCATAACTTCTACACTATACTAGCCCAGGACATAACTTCTATACTATACTAGCCCAGGACATGACTTCTACACTATACTAGCCCAGGAAATGACTTCTACACTATACTAGCCCAGGACATGACTTCTATACTATACTAGCCAGGACATGACTTCTATACTATACTAGCCAGGACATGACTTCTATACTATACTAGCCAGGACATGACTTCTATACTATACTAGCCAGGACATGACTTCTATACTATACTAGCCCAGGACATAACTTCTACACTATACTAGCCCAGGACAATTGCCTTTGTCCATTGCAAGGAGAGATATAGAGATATAGAGACAGTTTTTGACGGTGAAACGAACCATTTAGATATCATCCGAGAAGTTCCATTTAAATAAATATTTAATAAAATCATTTCCTATTACTAATTTCTTACAGTGATTCAAATGAAGAGGAATTCAGATAACAAAGATTCCCTAACTGGTAGGGAATGTCTGTGAGCGAGTCAAGGTTGAGAGATTTTGTTGTGAATGTTCATGTCGTCCTGTTTGACTCATACAACTAAAGAAATCTGGCACAAATTTGGACACTGGCAGAGGGCAGTTTAAATAATTCTAATATCAGCAATTTATAATGCACTTTAAAGACATTACTTATAAAATGTATGCAGTGACGTAACATGGCTCGTCTTGAGAGTGTTATGACAATGGGTATGCATTGCAATTATGTGTAAAAAAGTTATTTATAAATAATTAATTTTGACAATGCGTTGTATTCGATAAATATTTTTAAAAAAGGACTTGGTAACAAAAGGCTTGCGAAGAATTCTTCGCGGGAAAAATATTTTAACAGTTATAGTTAATGCGATGTTATGAATCAAACTTCAATGTAAAATTATTTGGTTAAAGAAGAAAAGTTGAAGCAAAGGGCTACAACTAGTTGGTTATATAACTAACAGGTTATGCCGGTAATAATAGGGTAGACTACGCTAATAATACTGCCCCTGTCGTGATTGTAGTGCCCCTATATCAATGTGAGACTCCTCTAATAAAATCCAACGATGAACCTAGTACTCTCCCCCTTTCACCCACTTGTATTTCTAAACTTAAGCCACTAATAGAAAAATAGTTATGTCCTAAATAATATTATATTAAGAACATTTCTGAGTCTAGCACTGTTATAATGGTCTTTAATGTGGTAACGGGGTATTCGACATGGCATCCGGGTCTTTGTACCCGATATTTGAAATTTGTTAGTTCAAGTAAAAAATAAATAAATAAATAATCAAATAAAAATAAAATCGTACACCGCGTTATAAAATATACGTGATGGCAGAAAATGAATGTCTTAAGGGTTCTCACATATTTGAATAAAGTCACATGAGAGAAACGTTACCTCATAGTCTGCGCCCCCACTGATCCAGTCCCGTCTCCCCGCCTGGGCGCTGCCATATCGAGGGTCCACACCACCTTGACCACCAGGTCTGTACAGGGGTGAGGCCGGCACATGGTGTTCGTGTTTAATGTGGTCGTAGGACGCCCGCGCGTCCCTGGGAACCTCCTGTCGCTGTGTCTGGGGTTGGGCTGCCTGGACACAAGTCATGTTTAAACAAAGCGTTCAGAGATGATTGTTTACAAACAGACTAACTAAACCAAATGGACGAACAAGTCCATCAGAGTGACGTCAACTACTGAGACCCTACTCAAGGCACATACTGCGTCACCGGTCAATGGGGGAGGCTGGGTTTGACGACCACTGCAGTCCGCTGACCACAGAGTGGACACGTCTAGCATACAATAGACTGCTAACCGAGTTGACCTTTCTAATCAAATTGGCCTTTCTAATACAAAGTGGACATTTCTAGCACAAAGTGGATATTTCTAGCTCAAAGTGGAAATTTGTAGCACAAAGTGGAAATTTCTAGCATAAAGTGGACATTTCTAACATAAATTGGACATTTCTAACACAAAGTGGACATTTCTAACACAAAGTGGACATTTCTAACATAAAGTGGACATTTGTAACATATAGTGGACAATTATAACACAAAGTGGACATTTCTAACATAAAGTGGACATTTCTAACACAAAGTGGACATTTCTAACACAACGTGGACATTTCTAACACAAAGTGGACATTTCTAACACAAAGTGGACATTTCTAACACAACGTGGACATTTCTAACACAAATCGGATATTTCTAGCAGCAAGTGGACACTTCTAGCACGATATAAATTTCCACGGCTAAGAATATGAATAATTACATAGAGGAACTTTATAATATGAACGGAAAACATGTAACATACTACTGACCAATGATACACACGCTGGGCGTGATAAAATACTCTGTGTATGTATAACATAGACAGTAATTGTAAAACATACACTACACATTTTTTTCAATCACACATTGACATAACATACACATGGCTTTACACTATATATATTTTTCTATTGCAAATTACATGGACACATTCACATAGCACCGACTTAACATCACTTGGTGCCTCACAACTTACCTCTCGTTCCCTCCCATACTCTCGATTGTTGCCCCTGTTGTCCTCGTGGTCCCTCCTTGGACTCCCTCCCATGTGGTGAGCACTGGGACCGAACAATGGCGACTGCGGCACGTGATGCTCGTGAGCTATCAGGTTGTATGACGATCTGTTGTCTTTTGTGATCTTATAGTCGGCGGCTGGACGCGCCATTCTGGTCGGTGGCGAGCTGCTCGATACAAGGTCTCAGGTCAAGTGTTACAAGGGAATGAACTCTAGTCCAAGTGTTACAAGGGAATGAACTCTAGTCCAAGTGACGATACAGAAGATCTAGAGTCTGTGGATGAAAGATTTCATCAGAATTATTCACTTGTCTATTGGATAACATGGGCAATTTCCAGAAATACAGTTAAAATAGTTTGGTTTATTTACAAACAATTTTTTAAAAAAAGAAAAGAAATATAAACAGTAAGTGTCGATTATTCAAAATCAATGACAGATACCCATTATTACCCATTTCGGATAACCAAGTGACTGGCACATACTTATATTGGTTACTGCAACTTCTCAAAGGAACGATATCAGTAAAAATAAAATTTGGTGTAAAAAATGATGACCTATTTCACAAGCTTACTCTGTGGATGTGAATCATTTGGTTGTGATGTGATTCACGTACAGGGAAATCATTAGTACTACTCTGTAAGTAGACTGACGTCATACACTAGTAAAGGTTCGAGTTTGGTTTGAGGCTTATGGTTATATTTAGTTAAAGACTTATAGTCAGGGTTAGATTTTTGTCCTCAAATAAAGTTATATCCGATAATTAGTTACTGGTGCTTAAAAGAAATCAGCGTGTTGTCTGTGACTGGAGAGATCAGACACACGACATTTAGCAAACATCGGGGCATGGACTGATCAGATCTTCCCTCTACAAAGAGAAATAATTTATGAAAAGTTTATTTATATCTGTAAGATTAATGGTTACAATCGTAACACATATCGAAACGAAGCCTTCTTCAGAGGACGATCCTAAGCAAAGAAAATCTGGTAAGCTACATTAGATTATAGTGATAGAAATTTGAGTTTCACAAATTCTAAAACTTTTGCCAGGAGCCCAATTGTAAGACCTGAGAGTTCTCCCCCTTCATGTACTCATGTCTGAAAGGGAAGTTACTCTGTTTAAAAAAAAACAAGCGTCAAATTTTATTTTACAGTTCGTACTTTAACGGTCACATAATTTTAAGTTTATTTTAAAAAAATAATTTATATTAACAACGTATTCGCCAAGGAAATCAAGCAGTCATGTGAGAGAGTATTAGTCAATAATGTACCACGGATATTAGTTTGTCTTTTACTCTCTCCGAGACTTAAGTCAATAAATTAGAGCAGTGTTGATAGCAGTGTTGATAGCAGTGTTGATAGCAGTGTTGATAAGTTGATAAAATCCGTTGTTGAAAATCGGCGTTGAAATGGAGCGAACTTGTGTGTGGCTTGTTTTTTTGTTTAAAAAAAAATGAATTTAACGAAGATATTCTCCAATCCTATTAGCTAACCTACATATTTCACCTCTATAAAATGGTTGACATCTTAGGAAAGAGAGAACATTTATAATATATCGACATAACACAATGTTATCCCTCTTCTTGGGGAAGGAAACATGTTTACTTTCCATTGTATTTCTGAAAGGTCATAAGGTCATGTATATCGCCGAATCCAAGGCGACTGTGCCTCAGAAGATCAAATACAGTCCCACCTCCTCTTCTACAACCTCCTCTCTTACACCATCCTCTCTTACAATCTCATGTCTTACAACCTCCTCTCTTACAACCTCATGTCTTACAACCTTCTCTCTTACAACCTCCTCTCTTACACCTTCCTCTCTTACAACGTCATGTCTTACAACCTCCTCTCTTACAACCTCCTCTCTTACACCCTCCTCTCTTACAATCTCCTCTCTTACAATATCCTCTCTTACACCCTCCTCTCTTACAACCTCATGTCTTACAACCTCCTCTCTTTCAACCTCATGTCTTATAACCTCCTCTCTTACAACCTCATGTCTTACAACCTCCTCTCTTACAACCTCCTGTCTTACAACCCCCTCTCTTACAATCTCCTCTCTTACAATATCCTCTCTTACACCCTCCTCTCTTACAACCTTATGTCTTACAACCTCCTCTCTTACACCCTCCTCTCTTACAACCTCATGTCTTACAACCTCCTCTCTTTCAACCTCATGTCTTATAACCTCCTCTCTTACAACCTCATGTCTTACAACCTCCTCTCTTACAACCTCCTGTCTTACAACCCCCTCTCTTACAATCTCCTCTCTTACAATATCCTCTCTTACACCCTCCTCTCTTACAACCTCATGTCTTACAACCTCCTCTCTTTCAACCTCATGTCTTATAACCTCCTCTCTTACAACCTCATGTCTTACAACCTCCTCTCTTACAACCTCCTGTCTTACAACCCCCTCTCTTACAATCTCCTCTCTTACAATATCCTCTCTTACACCCTCCTCTCTTACAACCTCATGTCTTACAACCTCCTCTCTTACAACCTCATGTCTTACAACCTCCTCTCTTACAACCTCATGTCTTACAACCCCCTCTCTTACAATCTCCTCTCTTACAATCTCCTCTCTTACAACCTCCTCTCCTACCACCTCCTCTCTTACAACCTCATGTCTTACACCCTCCTCTCTTACACCCTCCTCTCTTACAACCTCATTTCTTACACCCTCCTCTCTTACAACCTCCTCTCTTACAACCTCCTCTCTTACACCCTCTTCTCTTACAACCTCATGTCTTACAATCTCCTCTCTTACAACTTCCTCTCTTACAACCTCCTCTCTTACAACATCCTCTCTTGCAACCTCCTCTCTTACAACCTCCTCTCTTACAACCTCCTCTCTTACAACCTCCTCTCTTACAAACTCCTCTCTTAAAACCTCCTCTCTTACAACCTCCTCTCTTACAACACCAATATGAAGGCAATGAGGTGGGGAGGGGGGATGGAACGTCTTTCATAGTCTCAGGGTCAGCAAGAATTGTAGGAAGATATTTTGATTGGCCATTCTATCTATTAGAAACGTAACACATTCGACCTTCAGGAAGAATGGGCCTTAGATACATATTTGGTAATATGATTTGTCATTTCAGATTATAGATTGTAGTTTTTTTCACATATTTAATATTTATATTTAAGTCTATAATTTTCCAAATACATAACAATGAATTTTAAAAAATATTTTCGAAAAAAGCCATTTTGAATTGAAGATTTGCTAAACTCCTAGGAAGTGCCTCAAATTATCTCACAGTTCAGTGCTGTCAAGTCCCATCTCTTTATTTAAAATCAACTTTTCAATATTTCCCTGAGTGGCATCGCCCTTACCCACAGGGAACAAATTATTGGCCAGAAATGATGTAATTGTTTCCGGTTCTTTTCAATGGCCACAACGGCCACAATGGCTGAATTCCACGAGATCGATCACTTTGGTCAGATTTCCATGACCGGAAGTCATCAGAAACTACACCACGCCTGGTGACTACCGGCCGAACGCCTTCATTATTAAACAACATTCTATCGCCTCCCAAACTGTGTACGCCGTAAACTTCTCCTTGCAGAATACGTAATTCTTAGCAGATGTGTCAAAACCCGGGTTTTAAAATGATTAATTATTTGCCCCTACTATAAAATACTTTGTGTACATTCAAGAAGTTTAATATTACATATTTATCATACAAGGACAAGTTAGTTGGGCTTTTGAAAAAGGTGGGCGCCGTAGGCACCCTAAAAAAAGTGGGCGCCGCAGCACAACCTGGTAACCACAATAAATGTAAACATCGTCTCTGTCTTTTGGAAACAAAGATAAGATTATCATCATATAAGATTATCATCATAAAAGATTATCATCATATAAGATTATCATCATATAAGATTATCATCATAAAAGATTATCATCATATAAGATTATCATCATATAAGATTATCATCATATAAGATTAAACAATATAATTTGCAATTGTCTCGCAAGTCAGTAGTGTCTGTCAGTCAGTCCTGACGCTACTAATTTTAGAAAGCAGGGAAAACCAAATTACTGCACCAATGCATTAAAAGGTGTGCAAATTAAAGATGCGCTGTAAAAAAATATTATATGACGTCATTGTTTTCGCTCATATTTTAATTTTGGGAAAGGGAACATTGTAATAAGAAAAACCCGTAAAAAACCAAGTTTTTGACTATAAATCCTTTATGTACGAGAAGTAACTAAAAGAATGTTCATTATAATACGCAGCGCCAGACCATCCAAAACATGTTTAATATAATGCGCACCGATCAGGAATATGTTTATAAAAAGAGCTGTCAATAAAATACGCACCTTATTGCGCGACAGAAAGGTTGTTCAATATAATACGCACCGCGACGCTCTATCTCAAAAAATAGCATGATACATAGGAATAAATAAAATAATCTAAAAAATCAATAATTTAATTACGGTACATGCGATCGATCTGAAATTTTGAAACATTGTTTTTATTATCGGTACGAAACTGCCTGCAAAATTTCAGCTCGCTAGCTTACGAGCAAGTGGGTTAAAAATCGCTCAAAAGTTTTGGCGACAAGGGCGGGCGGTCGGTCGGTCGGGCGGCCGCAGACACCACGAGTTAATATAAAGGATTTAAAAAGAGAATTAGATGGTGGTTAATTATAAAAATTAAAAAAGACATGGGGCGCCGCAGGCGCCCTGCAACCCCTATTATAAAATACTTTATGTACATTTCAGAAAGTTTAATATTTCGTATTTATCAAACAAGGACAAGTTAGTTGGTCTTTTGAAAAAGGTCGGCGCCGTAGGCGCCCTAAAAAAAGGTGCATTTTTTAATAAAATAAATAGATTTCAGCTGAAAACTTCCGTCATTTTTGACGGGCGTACGCTAGTTATCATCATATAAGATTATCATCATTGTTATTTTTGTGATGCATGTAGCGAGGTTTAAAGTCTTATGTATAACTAAAACAGCGAATATGTTTTGTTGTTTATATTGTTCTTTTATCAAAACCTATAATTGCTAGATTTAGCAAATCACAATTTATGTTTGATTTTAAAATAAAATTATTATAATAAAATAATACTTCAAAAAGATAACAAGATTGAATACAATGGTTGTTAGACTGAATGGTTGATAGATGTAAAGTCGGTTGTACCAGCAACATTTGACGAACACGGAGCGACATGGCCCTCAAGATTTCTGTCTGTTAGTGTGGATATAGTGTTCTGTTTAGACGACCAGAGATTTCTCGCGTGTAGTCGGGGACCGTTTTGCACAGCAGTTTGAGAATTGCTGTCGCTGACGTCTGTCATTTGGGACAAGACTTAGGAAACAGTTGGACTTTGTGCCGATGGTTGTCTGTCCCTGACGTACCGTATATACTCGTTAGCAAGTCGACCTTTTTTGGACAAAATCTAAGGGAAAAAGTTGGGGGGGGGGTCGGCTTACGAGCGTGTCATTATCGTATCTCTGCCTGGATATTGAAAAAAACATGACCATGTTACTCCACTTCTTCGCTCACTTCATTGGCTGCCTATACAAGCCCGTATTGATTACAAACTGGCCGTTCTCTGTCACAATTTCTTTTCGGACTCATGCCCATCGTATCTTACTGAACTTTTGTCGGTCTACTCACCCACTCGCAAGCTAAGATCTTCTGCAGACACACGCGTTCTCTCTGTTCCTACGACACGCACCAAAACGTTTGGTGAAAGGTCATTCTCTTTTTGTGCAGCCAAACAATGGAATTCTCTACCATTACACATACGTAGTATTCAAACAACCAAGTCTTTCAAGACTGCACTTAAGACACATCTTTTCACAATTTATTTTTAAAATTGATGAAACAACATTTCTTGTAAATGATTAACGTAGCTTATGTATAATGTATTGTAATTTTTTGTGTTTGTTGTGATATGAAAGTTAATTTTATACTTATAAGTATGTTATTTCTTTCATGTAAAGCGCTGTGAGCCCAGTTCCTTACTGGGATACAGCGCTATATAAATAATCAATTTATTATTATTATTATTAATATCGGTGTTGTAATTGTAGATCATCAATGTCCTTTTCTACATTCTACAAGATTCGACTGCTCTATCAGAAGCTATAGACTGACCGTCGAAAGGGGGTGGCCTCTACGGGGCTCGGCGGATGAGTAGGGTCGTGGGGCACGGACCCTGACCGTGACTCGGCGACCTGAAACCAACAACTCCCGGCAGGCAATGCCAAAGACCGATATGTTAGGTGTTAGGTGCTAGTCACATATGATTACAGTCGCTGTACGGATCTTAGACAAAGCATCTTAAATGCATTGTCGATGATGAAAACCAAAGTACCCGTTGAGGGTCGGGTAAATCCGAAGCGACCGTTTCGTCCCCCTCAATTTTACTAGCAACGCCAATGAGCGGTGCCGGTTTAGGGCCAGGAGCGCCAGTACGGATTAGCAAAAGGAACCGCGAAGAACGCAGCGGACGCCAGCTCTGAGGAAACCTTCCAGTGGGGGTTGCACCCTAGGTAGGTCATTGATGATCCCCCGCATAGCGGCGGTCCTAACCATTGAGACTCGTATGCTTTGCCGGGGTGGCGCCAAAGTGGTAGCGGGTCATAGTAAGGCAATTCCACCCCTCCTTGTGAGGCCAACTTAGTGGGAGGCATCTTCGACTTTCTGTCCTGGATGCCCAGGTGGCTGCTTTAGACGCTCGGTTCCACTGTCCTTTTCTGGGGGAGGGGGCCAGATAGCTGGGAGGGTCTTCCAGGAAGACCCATGAAGAGCACTAGGCTCGGGGCTTCTGATTTTCTTCCACATCTAGGATCATCAGAAGCTATAATATATTTTTAAACATCTGCATTTACCTTATTTAATCTTTTTTTTTAACGTTTTAATAAATTGTTTTAAAAATTTTGTTTTCAACAACGAAATTTTAATGTACGCGCTGACGTCACTGTTTACCAAATACCTTTTTTTTAAAAAAAATATCGGTAACTCTTGGCTAAGAAAGAGCACAAAGACAAAGATAGACAGTACAAAGTAAACAATAATCACTGAGTTAGCTTGTAGTTTAATAAAAATGTTCACCATTTTGTTTAAGGTAACCTATTATTTTAAATTTTTTTTTGGGGGCGGCTTGCGATCGGGTTATACACTTTTAATACTTTTCTCTTCCAAAAGTGTGTGTGTGTGTGGGGGGGGGGTCGGCTTATGAACGAACGGGCTATAGACTATAGAGCGAGTGTATACGGGATATCACTTGGAGAAGACTTAGGAAACAGACTTTGTGCCATTGGTTGTTACAGCACCACCACTAATTGTTACAGTACACCACTATGTACGCCCACCACTAGTTGTTACAGTACCACCACTAGTTGTTACAGTACCACCACTAGTTGTTACAGTACCACCACTAGTTGTTACAGTACCACCACTAGTTGTTACAGTACCACCACTAGTTGTTACAGTACCACCACTAGTTGTTACAGTACCACCACTAGTTGTTACAGCACCACCACTAGTTGTTACAGTACCACCACTAGTTGTTACAGTACCACCACTAGTTGTTACAGTACCACCACTAGTTGTTACAGTATCACCACTGGTTGTTACAGCACCACCACTAGTTGTTACAGTACCACCACTGTTGTTACAGCACCACCACTAGTTGTTACAGCACCACCACTAGTTGTTACAGCACCACCACTAGTTGTTACAGTACCACCACTAGTTGTTACAGTACCACCACTAGTTGTTACAGTACCACCACTAGTTGTTACAGTACCACCACTAGTTGTTACAGTACCACCACTAGTTGATACAGTACCACCACTAGTTGTTACAGTACCACCACTGGTTGTTACAGCACCACCACTAGTTGTTACAGCACCACCACTAGTTGTTACAGCACCACCACTAGTTGTTACAGCACCACCACTAGTTGTTACAGTACCACCACTAGTTGTTACAGCACCACCACTAGTTGTTACAGCACCACCACTAGTTGTTACAATACCACCACTAGTTGTTACAGTACCATCACTAGTTGTTACAGTACCACCACTAGTTGTTACAGCGCCACCACTAGTTGTTACAGCGGCCACCACTAGTTGTTACAGCGCCAACACTATTTGTTACACCGCCACCACCTGTTGTTACAGTACCACCACTAGTTGTTACACCGCCACCACTAGTTGTTACAGCACCACCCCTAGTTGTTACAGCACCACCACTAGTTGTTACAGCACCACCACTAGTTGTTACAGCACCAGCACTAGTTGTTACAGCACCACCACTAGTTGTTACAGTACCACCACTAGTTGTTACAGCGCCACCACTAGTTGTTACAGCGGCCACCACTAGTTGTTACAGTACAACCACTAGTTGTTACAGTACCACCACTAGTTGTTACAGCACCACCACTAGTTGTTACAGCGCCACCACTAGTTGTTACAGCACCACCACTAGTTGTTACAGCGGCCACCACTAGTTGTTACAGCGGCCACCACTAGTTGTTACAGCGCCACCACTAGTTGTTACAGCGCCACCACTAGTTGTTACAGCGCCACCACTAGTTGTTACAGCGCCACCACTAGTTGTTACAGCGCCACCACTAGTTGTTACAGCGCCACCACTAGTTGTTACAGTACCACCACTAGTTGTTACAGTACCACCACTAGTTGTTACAGTACCACCACTAGTTGTTACAGTACCACCACTAGTTGTTACAGCACCACCACTAGTTGTTACAGCACCACCACTAGTTGTTACACCGCCACCACTAGTTGTTACAGCGCCACCATTGTGTCCACACACAATTGCTCCTAGCCGCAGATCGCGATAAGACGGGATTAATGCAGGCGTTAATAGAAATCATTCTTTATGTTTTTAGGTTCCCACACTTGGCACACATGTTCCCTCACAGAATCGGGGGGATGGGGGGGGATTCAGTTGATATGTTAAAGGCAGTGGAAATAAATATACATGCGTGTAAAAAAATGTAAGCGCAATAACATTTCTTTGGTAAGCTCGTCAAGACTAATCGTTGGATATTAGGACATGGAAGGGTGATTTGAGAACCTTTGGATTAGAATACATGTCAGACGTGATTTTACCGGTGTCAGGGGGTTGGGGGACAATAGGCGGTATGATGTTATGGGTTGTTCGATGGTATTATGTTATTGTCGTATGATAATACGTGGTATTTATTATGTTACTGTAGTTTGATAATGTGTGGTATTATGTATTGTAATATTCGTGGTATTATGTTACTGTTATTTAATGGTATTATGTTATTGTCATATGATAATACGTGGTATTATGTTAATGTTATTCGATGGTATTATGTTATTGTCGTATGATAGTGCGTGGTATTATGTTACTGTTATTCAATGGTATCATGTTATTGTCGTATGATAATACGTGTTATTATTTTACATTGTAGTTTGATAATGTGTGGTATTATGTAATTGTAGATTGGCTGGGAATGTGTGCTTAGAATTACTGGTGATATGTAGATTATCATATGTTGACGTATGTGGACTCAATAACATAACTTTATATTATGACTGTTATGTGATCATGTTACTGTTTTGATCATGTACTGTTTTGATCATGTACTGTTTTGATCATGTACTGTTTTGATCATGTACTGTTTTGATCATGTACTGTTTTGATCATGTACTGTTTTGATCATGTACTGTTTTGATCATGTACTGTTTTGATCATGTACTGTTTTGATCATGTACTGTTTTGATCATGTACTGTTTTGATCATGTACTGTTTTGATCATGTACTGTTTTGATCATGTACTGTTTTGATCATGTACTGTTTTGATCATGTACTGTTTTGATCATGTACTGTTTTGATCATGTACTGTTTTGATCATGTACTGTTTTGATCATGTACTGTTTTGATCATGTACTGTTTTGATCATGTACTGTTTTGATCATGTACTGTTTTGATCATGTACTGTTTTGATCATGTACTGTTTTCCCTATTTATTTTAAGGGACTTAATTGCTAGAATTTCAATGGGACACAACTCTCATAACTAACATTTTATGTACATTTTCTATTACAACATCTATTCCTACATTTCAACAAATATTGGAAATAAATAAGGGAAAAATCATTTTTAAGGACATTTAAATGAAAAGGATTCATGGCGGTACGATTGTCAAATATGTAGGAAACACACAAATACCCCCCCCCCATCCTTGTTCCCCGTTTAATCTTTTTTTCTAGTGTAGATGTCTAGTCATGTTGTAGATATAAATAGTTTTAAAGAATTACTCAAGAATAAAATCATGTTAGAATATTTGTAAAAAATACATTGTAGTTTGAATTTTTTTAAAATTATTTTTTTCAGTTGAACTTGCTGAAGCAGGGGCTGTGTAAATCTGAAAACAGATGGATGTGCAAAGCCTGAAGCATAGGGTGTGTAACGCTGAAGTATGGATGTGTAAATCCTAAAGCATGGGTGTGTAAATCATGTAGCATGGGGGTGTACATCCTGAAGCAATGGTGTGTAAATCTGATCGGGGTGTAATCGAATCATGGGTGTGTAAATCCTGAATCATGGGTGTGTAAATCCTGAAGCATGGGTGTTTAATGAGTCCTATGTTGGTCAAGATCTTGGTCAAGGGGTGTGCAACAGGCGGACCGCGGGCCACAACCCGGCCCGACAAGTTCAGTTCATGTGGCCCGCCAATCATATTTGATTTTTATACTCGCGCACTTTACTAAAGTTATCAAGAGCACATTTTTATGTGGCCCAACGTTGGAAAATGTGCACACCCCTGGTCAAGATCTTGACAATAGTTTACTAAATTCATTGCTTGTTACTGTTTACTTTATTGTTTGTCACGCAGACAAGCCACGTCCTATGAAAGAATTAGTTTCTCTCATCTTATTGCTACAGTTTGACTTGAATAGTTGAACATTTCTATACATTTTCAATAAACCAAAAATGGTGTCTTTAAAATGGGGTGATTTTGTTCAACACCGAAAAGAAACAAAAAAGGCTTATTTGAAAGTACTCTTGTAGCTAGGCAGATAATTATGGGTTGCTTTGTGCTGGTTGTACCTATATCTAAGTATGTCAGTCTTATCAAATGTTTAACGTTAATAAATTAATCGCCAAGTTTATTTTAATTTACGTTTTATGAACGTGTGCCCTGATGGCCTGTGTTAATGTAAGCTGTATAAGTTGTGTGATCTCTGTATATAAACTCTGTGTTGTGAGTGAACGCTGTGTTTAAGCTCTGTGTTGTGTGTGAGCTCTGTTTAAGCTGCGTGTGTTGTGTGTGAGCCTCTGTTTAAGCTGTGTGTTTGTGAGTGAGCGCTGTGTTTAAGCTGTGTGTGTTGTGTGTGAGCTCTGTGTTTAAGCTGTGTGTGCTGTGTGTGAGCTCTGAGTTTAAGCTGTGTGTGTTGTGTGTGAGATATGTGTTTAAGCTGTGTGTGTTGTGTGTGGGCTCTGTGTTTAAGCTGTGTGTGTTGTGTGTGGGCTCTGAGTTTAAGCTGTGTTTGTTGTGTGTGAGCTCTGTGTTTAAGCTGTGTGTGTTGTGTGTGGTCTCTGTGTTTAAGCTGTGTGTGTTGTGTGTGAGCTCTGTGTTTAAGCTGTGTGTGCTGTGTGTGAGCTCTGAGTTTAAGCTGTGTGTGTTGTGTGTGAGATATGTGTTTAAGCTGTGTGTGTTGTGTGTGGGCTCTGTGTTTAAGCTGTGTGTGTTGTGTGTGGGCTCTGAGTTTAAGCTGTGTGTGTTGTGTGTGAGCTCTGTGTTTAAGCTGTGTGTGTTGTGTGTGAGCTCTGTGTTTAAGCTGTGTGTGCTGTGTGTGAGCTCTGTGTTTAAGCTGTATGTGCTGTGTGTGAGCTCTGAGTTTAAGCTGTGTGTGTTGTGTGTGAGATCTGTGTTTAAGCTGTGTGTGTTGTGTGTGAGATCTGTGTTTAAGCTGTGTGTGTTGTGTGTGAGATCTGTGTTTAAGCTGTGTGTGCTGTGTGTGAGCTCTGTGTTTAAGCTGTGTGTGTTGTGTATGAGATCTGTGTTTAAGCTGTGTGTGTTGTGTGTGAGCTCTGTGTTTAAGCTGTGTGTGTTGTGTGTGAGCTCTGTGTTTAAGCTGTGTGTGCTTTGTGTGAGCTCTGTGTTTAAGCTGTGTGTGTTGTGTGTGAGATCTGTGTTTAAGCTGTGTGTTTTGTGTGTGAGCTCTGTGTTTAAGCTGTGTGTGTTGTGTGTGAGATCTGTGTTTAAGCTGTGTGTGTTGTGTGTGAGATCTGTGTTTAAGCTGTGTGTGTTGTGTGTGGGCTCTGTGTTTAAGCTGTGTGTGTTGTGTGTGAGCTCTGTGTTTAAGCTGTGTGTGTTGTGTGTGAGCTCTGTGTTTGAGCTGTGTGTGCTGTGTGTTAGCTCTGTGTTTAAGCTGTGTGTGTTGTGTGTGAGCTCTGTGTTTAAGCTGTGTGTGTTGTGTGTGAGCTCTGTGTTTAAGCTGTGTGTGTTGTGTGTGAACTCTGTGTTTAAGCTGTGTGTGTTGTGTGTGAGCTCTGTGTTTAAGCTGTGTGTGTTGTGTGTGAGCTCTGTGTTTAAGCTGTGTGTGCTGTGACTGAGCTCTGTGTTTAAGCTGTGTGTGTTGTGTGTGAGCTCTGTGTTTAAGCTGTGTGTGCTGTGACTGAGCTCTGTGTTTAAGCTGTGTGTGTTGTGTGTGAGCTCTGTGTTTAAGCTGTGTGTGTTATGTGTGAGCTCTGTGTTTAAGCTGTGTGTGCTGTGACTGAGCTCTGCGTTTAAGCTGTGTGTGTTGTGTGTGAGCTCTGTGTTTAAGCTGTGTGTGTTGTGTGTGAGCTCTGTGTTTAAGCTGTGTGTTCTGTGACTGAGCTCTGTGCTTAAGCTGTGTGTACTGTGTGTGAGATCTGTGTTAAGCTGTGTGTGTTGTGTGTGAGCTCTGTGTTTAAGCTGTGTGTGTTGTGTGTGAGCTCTGTGTTTAAGCTGTGTGTGCTGTGACTGAGCTCTTAATGAGCAGTGTGTAATGTGTAAATGTTGCCAGGTAGACTGGTTGTATAAAATGTACAGCACAAAGACAATTGAAGTTGTCGCACAGATCATGAGTTTAGTTGTTAAGTGAACTTCTTACCATCCCAGTCTGTCTGGGACGATGTGGGCAGTCAATCAATCCTCCACTTATTGCATCGATCACTAAATCATGTTATATTTAAGCAAACTAACATCAACATTAATTACATGAGTATATTTACTCTAATGATGTGTTTATAAGGGTGAGAAAAAAATCACAATACTTAGTTACAATTTACAATGCGATTTTAAAAAAAGTTAATAAGTTAAAAGCAGGTCATGTGAACACCAAGAGCAGTTTGTGAGTTGAGCCACAGCTGCTAACATGGTCGCCGCGTTATTTCTAGGGGTAATAAGAAAACCGTTTGTTTTAAAACCACTTGAGAAATCTGTAGAATTATAAGTGCAAGATTTGCCTTCGTTCATACGTGCAAGTAGATCAATATAAGGGATCGTGTCAATTCACAATTGTTAGTTTTATCTTGTACTCGGATCCGACGGAACACGCAATGTGTCAACTGGCCTGGTATCTTCTTAGCGAGTACGATAAGGAGATGTGTATTCGAAAAGAACGATACCAGGGTGTTGTCCAGGCCCCTGGTCATTGGATGATTAATTTAACATATGGGGGGGGGGAGGGAGATTTATAATAACCCTCACAATTAAATGGTTAAATTATAGAAAGTTTTAAAACTAAAGCTAAAATTCAGACTATAGCAAAACAACAGCAAAACTTAACAGAGCGTATTTTATAAAAAGGATTAACTTTTTTCAATGACTTTTGGCCAGATGTGATTACTTCTTATTTTATTACAAGCTGATGAGTTTATTTGCATTTTATTATTTCAAATTTCAAATAAAACGGTTTGTATTTACCTGAATTTAAATGTCCTAGAATCCTTCTTGTATTCCATACACAAGTCCGCACAAACCACATGCGTGGTTAGCTCGAATAGGGCTAAACCTGAAATCTGGCCACTTCCTTTGTTTACCCTGGCATACAGACCCTATCACCAAGACACCAGTCAAATAACCCAGCGCTCTACTAACTGATCGCAAATTTTTGCTTTTGTCAATTTAGATATCGATTTTCATTTTGACTTACGAAAAAACCTATCGATCACTCTCTCCAATCGCACGCCTCCCCTACTTACCCCCTCCCCTCCCCGTCATGGTCGCACGGCAAGGTTATCCCTCCATTACCCCATTGACGCGCACAGTATTCACATTTCTTATCACTGTTTGCCGCTGATTGAAAACTCGTTCACTACCAGTCCGTCCACCCTTTCACCTTGAGTAGGCAATCACGTCTTTAATGACAGCGTAGTGAAGGGGGAGGAGTGGAGGAGGTTGGATTCCGTCGTTTCTGTTCTGTAGTAGACAAAACTTGGTCCTTACCCCCCCCCCACCCCCCTGTGCCCCACCAGTGAAAGGGCCAAGGGCTGGTTTTGTCACTGATCTTTGAAACAGATCGATCACTGGAAGTAACCCCACCGCTGCCCCCCCCCAACCCCACTGTTAGCGCCATGCCCCCCCCCAACCCCAATGTTAGCGCCATGCTCGGGTGTTAACTGATACACGACACACTAAACGTTTCCTCTAAACTCCTTGTTTACTGTCACCCAAGTCTTAGGGTTGTAAAGTAAATATATCAGGCCTGGGGAACTATGGGGTTTTAGAACAACGACCCCCCCCACCCTCACATTTTTTTTATATCTAGGACATGGGGTACCTTCTGACATAACAAAAAATATTTATATGTAAATTAATATTAAAACCTAATTCATTTGTCATATTTAAAATTGACTCAGTGGGTCTCGGTTACATGTTTTTACAGTCCGATTCATGGACACATGTCTGTATGACCGCATTGTTGACATTAGAAAGTTAGTCTATTAAACACAATGTACTATCAAAACATATGGTATAAGTACAACAGCTAACATTGTGTAATATTAGTAAAACAGCAGATATATTGTAATATAAATACGACAGCTAACATATTGTAATATAAGTACAACAGCAGATATATTGTAATATAAATACAACAGCAGACATATTGTAATATAAGTACAACAGCAGATATATTGTAATATAAATACGACAGCTAACATATTGTAATATAAGTACAGCAGCAGACATATTGTAATATAAGTACAACAGCAGACATATTGTAATATAAGTACAACAGCAGACATATTGTAATATAAGTACAACAGCAGACATATTGTAATATAAATACAACAGCAGACATATTGTAATATAAGTACAACAGCAGATATATTGTAATATAAATACGACAGCTAACATATTGTAATATAAATACGACAGCTAACATATTGTAATATAAGTACAGCAGCAGACATATTGTAATATAAGTACAACAGCAGACGTATTGTAATATAAGTACAACAGCAGACATATTGTAATATAAGTACAACAGCAGACATATTGTAATATAAGTACAACAGCAGACATATTGTAATATAAGTACAACAGCAGACATATTGTAATATAAGTACAACAGCAGACATATTGTAATATAAATACAACAGCAGACATATTGTAATATAATTACAACAGCAGACATATTGTAGTATAAATACGGCAGCTAACATAGTAATATATTATTGCACATGTACGCCAGTTTAACTCTCCTCTTTAATTTAGTTCAAAGATTCCGCTCTACCGATTTACAATTGTCTCTGAACAAATTAACCAGATTCTAAAGTTTAGAGTTTCACCTTATTTTATTTAGCTCACCCGATGGTTGGAAAGTTTCATATATACTGAATTACAGTAGCGACTCGAGTTTCAAGTTATTCAGCTATTATACCGCGTCTATGTAATCAAACAAGATAAACTGCTATACTCGGTTGTAAAATTTGTCTAGATTAACAGTTTTCCAGGAATGTCTCTAATTAAAGTTTTAAGGGAATCAAAAGTTAGCCAGGAAATTAAATTAACTGATAACATAACACTTAGACAAAAGGGAAGTAACAACTGTTTAAATAATGTAATGGGTGTGCTCCCTTACCCTGCACCCTTAGCCAACCCCACTCCCACCCCACCCTAAACAACCCCACTCCCACCCCACCCTAAACAACCCCACTCCCACCCCACCCTAAACAACCCCACTCCCACCCCACCCTAAACAACCCCACTCCCACCCCACCCTAAACAACCCCACTCCCACCCCATCCTAAACAACCCCACTCCCACCCCACCCTAAACAACCCCACTCCCACCCCACCCTAAACAACCCCACTCCCACCCCAACCTAAACAACCCCACTCCCACCCCACCCGAAACAACCCCACTCCCACCCCACCCTAAACAACCCCACTCCCACCCCACTCTAAACAACCCCACTCCCACCCCACCCTAAACAACCCCCCCTCCCCCAACTAAGTTACTCTGAACCCCATTTTTATATACAGAGAGCAACAACTGGAGAGGCTAACGGGTAACAACCTATTGGCACAACTGGAGAGGCTAACGGGTAACAACCTATTGGCACAACTGGAGAGGCTAACGGGTAACAACCTATTGGCACAACTCTTGTTGGGGACACCTACATCCGCTACACGAACGTTTCTCTAGATATGATGTAACTGATAGGCAAACAATGGCTTCTTCAAGTGCCATCATGTAGGGAAACATTGGAACAGTTTCATGCAAGGGCGGGTAGGGCGCAAAACTAACAGTCAGACATATTCAAGTGATATATAGAGAAGTGATATGTAGAGAAGTGATATGTAGAGAAGTGATAAGCAGAGAAGTGATATATAGAGAAGTGATATGTAGAGAAGTGATATGTAGAGAACGGGTATGTAGAAAAGTGGTATGTTAATAAAAAGAACTTATTTAAATAGTAATATTTTTTTAGTTGAAAGTTTTCCGTATATTAATACGTTGGTGTCGTCTACTTCTTTAGTAGTGTGAACACTGCGCCAGTCAAAACTCTGGGTGAAATGTGACGTCAAGATGACAGAGAATAATAAAACAAACCCTTAATAAGAAAAACCCGTAAAAAACCAAGTTTTTGACTATAAATCCTTTATGTACGAGAAGAATTTAAAAGAATGTTCATTATAATACGCAGCGCCAGACCATCCAGAAATACAAAATAGCAGTTGTGTCGTAAAACATGTTTAATATAATGCGCACCGATCAGGAATATGTTTATAAAAAGAGCTGTCAATAAAATACGCACCTTATTGCGCGACAGAAAGGTTGTTCAATATAATACGCACCGCGACGCTCTATCTAAAAAAATAGCATGATACATAGGAATAAAAAAAATAATCTAAAAAATCAATAATTTAATTACGGTACATGCGATCGATCTGAAATTTTGATACATTGTTTTTATCATCGGTACGAAACTGCCTGCAAAATTTCAGCTCGCTATCTTGCGAGCAAGTGGGTTAAAAATCGATCAAAAGTTTTGGCGACAAGCAAACAAGCAAGCAAGGTCGGTCGGTCGGTCGGCCGCAGACACCACGAGTTAATATAAAGGATTTAAAAACAAAGTTTTTTTTTACTATAAATCCTTTATATATGAGACATAACTAAAAGTATTGATTAAGTTCAAACGGGACAAACATTTACAGACTGAAACCTAAATTATCTCCCCTGGCTTTAAAACTTGGGGAAGGGGGAGGGGGTGTGGACATGAACGGATGGCGTCAACGCGTTAACTCAACTCCTGGTGTAAACCACCTGGTTAAAACACGAGATGTGTTCACCGATGGCTGGCGTGAAGTCAAGTGACCCGTAAAATGTAAAGAAATTGCGATCGCTACATATAGTTTATATAGATAAACTTAAAATGCATTAACTTAATTAAGGTACGTTCGATCGATCTGAAATTTTGATACGTTGCATTGTTAAGTGACACAGGTCCGTGTGACAAATTTCAGCTCGATGCCTTCACGGGAAGTGGGTCATTTTTGACTTTTGTTTTTCCGCCCGACGACGAACAACAGAGAGAGACGGCGGTGAAGTTAATATAAGGGATTTAAAATAAAACAAACCCGTAAAAACAAGGTTTTTGACTATAAATCCCTTATATATAAGACATAACTAACAGTATTGATTATTTTCAAACGCGACAAACATTTACAGACTGAATCTGTCTTAACTCAACTTTGCTTCATAACCCTGGAGAGGGGGGGTGGGTGGGGGGGAGGGGAAAAGTCTGGCCACCGATCGCTTGACCGAGCTCAGCGTGACACGTAAAATGTAAACAAAAGCACGCCGGTACTTCGATGGGTCGCGTCAACGCGTGACTGAACAATCCAGTGGGAAAAAAAACACAGTGAATTTGAATTACATACGTTATATAAGGATAAACTAAAAATGCATAAATTTAATTACCGTACATTCGATCGATCTGAAATTTTGATACGATGCATTGTTAGGTGAGACGGGTCCGTGTGCGAAATTTCAGCACGATCGGATCACGGGAAGTGGGTCATTTTTTACTTTTGTTTATCCGCCCGCCCAAGACAGAGAGAGATGACGACAGAACGACAGAGAGAGACGGCCGTGAAGTTAATATAAGGGATTTAAAAAAAGAGACACGGGTGAGACAAGGAGAGAGAGAGAGGGGGAGGAGGGAGGATGAGGAAAGGAGTGATACAACAGGAGGAGGAAAGTGGCTAGACAGAAAGATGAAGAAGAAGGGGAGAGAAAGAAAAGAATTCGAAGATGAAGTATATTGCGCGGGGAGACCGCAGCAAAGAACAGAGAGATAGAGAGATAAGTCATACCTTCCTCGCGTGTCTAGGGAGATATTAATCCTGGGATTAAGGAGAGAATAACACAAGATTAACTGATTACACCAAGCTGGTAATTTGACGTTTCTTCGTTCTTTTTTTTTCTTTGGTTGATTTGTCTGACGTGTGTGTACGTGTGTAGGGGGATCACGTGACTTCGTCAGTGACCTGTACTGACCACGGTAATATGGTAATACCATCAGCTGATACATGTAGAGATTAACAAGGTAATACCATCAGCTGATACAGGTGGAGAGTAACAAGGTAATACCATCAGCTGATACAGGTGGAGAGTAACAAGGTAATACCATCAGCTGATACAGGTGGAGAGTAACAAGGTAATACCATCAGCTGATACAGGTGGAGAGTAACAAGGTAATACCATCAGCTGATACAGGTGGAGAGTAACAAGGTAATACCATCAGCTGATACAGGTGGAGAGGTAACAAGGTAATAACCATCAGCTGGCATAGGTGGAGGGTAACAAGGTAATACCATCAGCTGACATAGGTGGAGAATAACAAGGTAATACCATCAGCTGACATAGGTGGAGGGTAACAAGGTAAAAAGTAGCCCCACTAGAATTAAGTCCGTCTATTCCACACTTATTGCCTGGCTCAGGGAGACGGAATATTTATACTTGAAGTTATAGTTAGTTATAGTTAGTTATAGTAAGTTATATTAAGTTAAAGTAAGTTATATTAAGTATTAAGTTATTGTAAGTTATGGCGGCTGGATAGCGAAGTCAATAGTGCACTCGCCACAAGCTGAGGGGCGTGGGATCTAGCCCACGTTAATAAAAATGTTGATGAATGACTATCGCTAAAAAAAAAGTCCTCCGCTTGGAGAGGAGATGGGCGCAGCGAAGGTCTACCAAGCCCCGAGAAAGTTCTAATGGAAACATTAGAACCCCCTACGACCACGAGGTTATGGGACATAAGAAAAAAAAAGAAAAAAGAAAAATTGTAAGTTAGAGTAAGTTATAGACTCTGAATTAATTCACAGTTCAGGGAATCTTTGTTGTGATGCACACATTATGTCATAGTACTGGTACAGTGGTACAGTGGTACAGTGGTACAGTGGTACAGTGGTACAGTGGTACAGTGGTACAGTGGTACAGTGGTACAGTGGTACAGTGGTACAGTGGTACAGTGGTACAGTGGTACAGTGGTACAGTGGTACAGTGGTACAGTGGTACAGTGGTACAGTGGTACAGTGGTACAGTGGTACAGTGGTACAGTGGTACAGTGGTACAGTGGTACAGTGGTACAGTGGTACAGTGGTACAGTGGTACAGTGGTACAGTGGTACAGTGGTACAGTGGTACAGTGGTACAGTGGTACAGTGGTACAGTGGTACAGTGGTACAGTGGTACAGTGGTACAGTGGTACAGTGGTACAGTGGTACAGTAGTACAGTGGAGGAAGGCTTAACTTCTTCATTACAAGCCTCTGAGGGCACTAGCCACCTTTAGATACGCCTTTGTTGTCACTAGCCTTCTTTAGATACGCCTTTTTTGTCACTAGCCTTCTTCAGATACGCCTTTGAGGTCACTAGACACCTTTAGATACGCCTTTGAGGTCACTAGCCACCTTTAGATACTCCTTTGAGGTCACTAGCCACCTTTAGATACGCCTTTGAGGTCACTAGTCACCTTTAGATACGCCTTTTTTGTCACTAGCCTTCTTCAGATACGCCTTTGAGGTCACTAGCCACCTTTAGATACGCCTTTGAGGTCACTAGTCACCTTTAGATACGCCTTTTTTGTCACTAGCCTTCTGCAGATACGCCTTTGAGGTCACTAGCCACCTTTAGATACGCCTTTGAGGTCACTAGTCACCTTTAGATACGCCTTTGAGGTCACTAGCCACCTTTAGATACGCCTTTGAGGTCACTAGCCACCTTTAGATACGCCTTTGAGGTCACTAGCCACCTTTAGATACGCCCCTGAGGTCACAAGCCACCTGTTGGTGTAGGCCGTGTACATTTGAACACACGGCCGCACGGACACAGACACATCAATAAAAAGTGATCCATTGACAGGTAATCAATACCGGACACCCCCCCCCCACGCCTCTGACGAAACACGGCCGATTGGTTCCTATACTCTCTATTGGGCACACTCTACTACACTCTTACTCAGATTCCTATAGAGTCATCGCTTCAATGGTCACACCTTCCTATCCATTGTTTTGAGCCACATTGTTTCTAGCTACAGGCATTGTTCCAATGGTCACACTCTACTCTCTATTTAGACGATTGTTCCAATGGTCACATTCTACTCTCTATTTAGACGATTGTTCCAATGGTCACACTCTACTCTCTATTTAGACGATTGTTCCAATGGTCACATTCTACTCTCTATTTAGACGATTGTTCCAATGGTCACATTCTACTCTCTATTTAGACGATTGTTCCAATGGTCACACTCTACTCTCTATTTAGACGATTGTTCCAATGGTCACATTCTACTCTCTATTTAGACGATTGTTCCAATGGTCACATTCTACTCTCTATTTAGACGATTGTTCCAATGGTCACATTCTACTCTCTATTTAGACGATTGTTCCAATGGTCACACTCTACTCTCTATTTAGACGATTGTTCCAATGGTCACATTCTACTCTCTATTTAGACGATTGTTCCAATGGTCACACTCTACTCTCTATTTAGACGATTGTTCCAATGGTCACATTCTACTCTCTATTTAGACGATTGTTCCAATGGTCACACTCTACTCTCTATTTAGACGATTGTTCCAATGGTCACATTCTACTCTCTATTTAGACGATTGTTCCAATGGTCACACTCTACTCTCTATTAAGAGGGCTAATATATGGTTAAAAGTTATTCCATTGGATAAGGTTATTTGGTTAAAGTGGTGTAGGCTGCTGGAAGTCAATGAGATGATTTCAAGATCTCAGCTGCTACCCTGAGACAGACAGACAGCCAGGCAGACAGACATAACCAATTTTACTGCTACCCTTAGACAGACAGACATATCCAATTTTACTGCTACCCTTAGACAGACAGACGTGTCCAATTGTTCTGCTACCCTTAGACAGACATATCCAATTTTACTGCTACCCTTAGACAGACAGACGTGTCTAATTTTACTGCTACCTTTAGACAGACATATCCAATTTTACTGCTACCCTTAGACAGACAGACATATCCAATTTTACTGCTACCCTTAGACAGACATATCCAATTTTACTGCTACCCTTAGACAGACATCCAATTTTACTGCTACCCTTAGACAGACATATCCAAATTTTACTGCTACCCTTAGACAGACATATCCAATTTTACTGCTACCCTTAGACAGACATATCCAATTTTACTGCTACCCTTAGACAGACATATCCAATTTTACTGCTACCCTTAGACAGACATATCAAATTTTATTGCTACCCTTAGACATACATATCCAATTTTACTGCTACCCTTAGACAGACATATCCAATTTACTGCTACCCTTAGACAGACAGACGTGTCCAATTTTACTGCTACCCTTAGAAAGACATAACCAATTTTACTGCTGCCCTTAGAAAGACATATCCAATTTTACTGCTACCCTTAGAAAGACATAACCAATTTTACTGCTACCCTTAGAAAGACATATCCAATTTTACTGCTACCCTTAGAAAGACATAACCAATTTTACTGCTGCCCTTAGACAGATATAACCAATTTTACTGCTACCCTTAGACATACATATCCAATTTTACTGCTACCCTTAGACAGACATATCCAATTTACTGCTACCCTTAGACAGACAGACGTGTCCAATTTTACTGCTACCCTTAGAAAGACATAACCAATTTTACTGCTGCCCTTAGAAAGACATATCCAATTTTACTGCTACCCTTAGAAAGACATAACCAATTTTACTGCTACCCTTAGAAAGACATATCCAATTTTACTGCTACCCTTAGAAAGACATAACCAATTTTACTGCTGCCCTTAGACAGATATAACCAATTTTACTGCTACCCTTAGACAGACGTATCCAATTTTACTGCTACCCTTAGACAGACATATCCAATTTTACTGCTACCCTTAGACAGACATATCCAATTTTACTGCTACCCTTAGACAGACATATCCAATTTTACTTCTACCCTTAGACAGACAGACGTGTCCAATTTTACTGCTACCCTTAGAAAGACATAACCAATTTTACTGCTGCCCTTAGACAGATATAACCAATTTTACTGCTACCCTTAGCCATAACCAATTTTACTGCTACTGTTAGACACACAGACATAACCAGTTTTACTGCTACTGTTAGACAGACAGACATAACCAGTTTTACTGCTACACTTAGCCATAAACAATTTTACTGCTACTGTTAGACAGACAGACATAACCAATTTTACTGCTACTGTTAGACAGACAGACATAACCAATTTTACTGCTTCTGTTAAACAGACATAACCAATTTTACTGCTTCTGTTAAACAGACATAACCAATTTTACTGCTGCTGTTAGACAGACAGACATAACCAATTTTACTGCTACCATTAGACAGACATAACCAATTTTATTACGATCAGACAATATTCAAATAGTAATGAAAATTGTATGTTGAAATTCAAATCTAAAAGCACAGCTACTAAAAATATGGGAACATGCCAACAGAATAGATGGATAGAAAGATGCATGGAATAACAAAATGATATGAATGAAAAAAATAATAAAGTTGGAATATATTATTAAATGGTATGTATAATTAGGTGCATTACAATAACACTTGCAAATTGTAAACCTGCAGCAAAGAAGAAATGAAACAATTTAAGAATAGTTTAACGCCATGTTTGTTTATTTGACGTAAAGTTACAACGAAAGGGGACGTAATGCTGACATAATCATGAATAGAACAAGTTCCACACGTTTTAAGTTGAATAATTTTAATTATAATGATATCATATATGTAAATTTTAAAGATATACATTTAAAGAATTTCTCAAAAATAGTTTTTAAACATATTTGCTTTGAACAAAAGTCAAATATTGTAACTTTCGAAATGTAAAAGGTGATAAAATCAAATTTCATGCTTAGAGATCAAGACTTCAAGGCAAGTTGCTTTTGATGGTTCCAATAGACTAACACTGTGGATGGGGGGGGGGTATATTTCAGGGAAGACATAATTCTGTTAACACCAGATGACAAGTAAAACGACAGGAGACGACAGGAGGCAGGCTTCACAAATACAAATATTTATATCTATATAAATATCAGGCGTTAATATTGATAGATCTAAAATGGCCTTGCGCACAGAAAACGATAATCTTTTGTTAGGTCACTTGATAAAGTTACATGCTGATGGCATGGACTTAAAGAGGTAGGCGTTAAAAAGAAAAGCTCTGATTAATCTTTGACATTACACAACGAAGATGTCTCCTGTAGTGTCGAAGAATAAAATTTTCACAGCTCTGTTGAAAAAAATAATATTTTATATTTGTTGTAGTTAGAAAATACAATAAATAAAGCTCGTGTGTATGACAATGGATAATAATAATGTAAATTAATTTAAAATTCTCCACAATTAAGAATAAAAGCCATAACATCTGACAGTTAAAAAATAATGGTTTTTCTGTAAATGGCGTTGTACAATAGAGAATTATACGCACTTGATGAGGTCAGGGCTGAAATATGACAGACATTATATTCTAGTAACATCAAATAAGATGAATTTTTATCACAGATATTTGAGGACGGATTTATTTTAAATAACAAACAACTTTAAAACTTGGATGATATGATGATGTGTATTTATTTAAACTTTAAAACTTGGATGATATGATGATGTATATTTATTTAAACTTTAAACTGACATCATTGAAATACATTAATTAATGGAATTTAACCTCTTTTTTTTTAGCTATTACTTACCTCCCTTTAAAATTAAAAAATAAATTAATAATAAAACAACTCAACAAGTTTTAAAAAAATATTTCTCCAAGTTAAAATTTTTTGAAGAAAAGATTTCATGTTGATAGTTATTGATAATTTAAATATACGTTCATCTCGTTTATGTTCTAGAACAGTGATGGCGAACATATGGCACGCGTGCCACAGTTGACACTCATAACCTTATCAGCCGGAACGCGACTGACGTAATATTTCTTTAATCAAACCATCTAAGCCAGATCCCATTTTGGCACTTTGCTATAAATAAGTGGGTTTTGCTAGAATGTTGGGCACGCGGCCCCAAAATGTTCACCAACATAATTCTAGAATGTAGTTGAAGTTTTTAAATAGTTGAAGATGTGGATGACGTATATAAATAACTAATCTTGACACTGGTTGCCGCCCTTCTATGGACACGCTTGAGGGTCAATCGTGAAAACGGAAGTGAAATCTGTAGCCATGGCAATCTGGCGTCTCTTGAGGTCCTCATAGCGAGCTGTTAGTAAACAAAACAATAAATGAATGTTAAAACGTCGAGATCAAAGATATTTATAATGCAGGATACGAAAGGACAAATTAAAATACAGTTGATGGATTGCCTAATGATGGATTTCCTAATGATGGATTGCCTAATGATGGATTGCCTAATAATCGATTGCCTAATGATGGATTGCCTAATGATGGATTGCCTAATGATGGATTGCCTAATGATGGATTGCCTAATGATGGATTGCCTAATGATGGATTGCCTAATGACGGTTCTACAGTGAATATGATAACACATAAACAGAAAACGAAGTTGTAACGGAGAAATGAATTTAAATACAAATCCTTTTGAAATAAACAAAACTGTACATTTTACACATTTGTCACGTGTGAATCACATGATTAGTGGCGGAGAGGTCACGTGAGAGAAAGAGCGGGAAAGGAGTTGGGAGTGTCAGAAGAATTCTGGTGTCATGGCGGATGTGTGCCTGAGTATTCCACGTTGTATAACCTCAAATTATATGTTATGTGCATAGTGCAGATATTAAAGTTGTTTTATTGAAACCAACTCTTCAGAGGATTATTGTATGCAAGGTTATGTATTGAGAGAACGCCTACAAGATATATTAATAAGTAAAACAACGCCCAGATGTTACACCATTACACGTCTGTTGTGCAAAATTATAGCATATTTTTTTGTGCAAAGTTTATTTTGCATATTTGTTGTGCAAATCTTTTCTGTGCAGATTTATTGTGTATGTTTGTGTGCAGATTTGTTGTGCATATTTGTTGTGCATATTAATTGTACACATTGTTTTGCATATTTTTGCAACGTTGTTGTGCATATTAATCGTGCATTTTAATTGCTCACATTGTTTGTGCAGATTTGTTGTGCAGTGCGTTGCATATTAGCTGTTTTGAATAGTAGTTTTGGTGCGTAATTTTGGGGTGCAGTTTTTACTACAGTTTTTGGGTGCATTGTTATTGTGTGTGCACATTTGGTTTGCAACTTTGGTGTGCAGTTTTGGTGTGCAGCTTTAGCGTGTACTTTTTTGTTGAAGTCTAGTTGTGCCATTTCAGTGTGCTGTAATGAAATGTGTGAACTTTGAACTCACGGTCTCCCATCATCTTCTTGATGTCTTCCTCGTTTTTGAACAAGTGCATCGTTACCATGGTGTTTTCTTCCACGTGATGACGCCTCAAGGAGTCCGCGCCTATGGACTGCACCACAAACGGCTGATGAAGAGAAATCGTGGTCACAGAAACGTCAAAACAAAATTTTAGTCTTAGCTCTACGGTAGAAGTGAAATGTTGACGGTAACTAGTGGTGATTGTAACTGGTGGTGACTGTAACTAGTCGTGACTGTAACTGGTGGTGACAATAACTGGTGGTGACTGTAACTAGTGGTGACTGTGACTAGTGGTGACTGTAACTAGTGGTGATTGTAACTGGTGGTGACTGTAACTGGTGGTGACTGGTGTGAATTTATGATTTATTGGTGATTTTTGATAGTGAATAGTAATATTCAAGGTTTCATAAAAAACAAAATGCGTTTCGCTAATATGAACGTTTAGTTATCGTTTCAATAGGTGCAACAAATATGTCTAGTGCTAGGTCTAGTGCTAGGTTTAGTGCTACGTCTAGTGCAACGTCTAGTGCAAAGTCTAGTGCAACGTCTAGTGCTACGTCTAGTGCTACGTCTAGTGCAACGTCTAGTGCTACGTCTAGTGCTACGTCTAATGTGACGTCTAGTGTTACTTCTAGTGTTACGTCTGGTTCTACATCTAGTGCAACGTCTAGTGCTACTATTACAGTCCATACACGCCTAGTGCAACAATAACAGTGCATACATCCCATGCTACTATCACAGTGCATACACGCCTAGTGCTATAATGACAGCCCCATACACGCCTAGTGCTATAATGACAGCCCATACACGCCTAGTGCTATAATGACAGCCCATACACGCCTAGGGCTATAATGACAGCCCATACACGCCTAGTGCTATAATGACAGCCCATACACGCCTAGTGCTATAATGACAGCCTATACACGCGTAGTGCTATAATGACAGTACATACACGCCTAGTGCTATAATGACAGCCCATACACGCCTAGTGCTATAATGACAGTACATACACGCCAAGTCCTATAATTACAGCCCATACAAGCCTAGTGCTATAATGACAGTACATACACGCCAAGTCCTATAATGACAGCCCATACACGCCTAGTGCTATAATGACAGCCCATCCACGCCTAGTGCTATAATGACAGCCCATCCACGCCTAGTGCTATAATGACAGCCCATACACGCCTAGGGCTATAATGACAGCCCATACACGCCTAGTGCTATAATGACAGCCCATACACGCGTAGTGCTATAATGACAGCCCATACACGCCTAGTGCTATGAAGACAGCCCACACACGCCTAGTGCTATAATGACAGTACATACACGCCTAGTGCTATAATGACAGCCCATACACGTCTAGTGCTATTATGACAGCCCATACACGCCTAGTGCTATAATGACAGCCCATACACGCCTAGTGCTATAATGACAGCCCATACATGCCTAGTGCTATAATGACAGCCCATACACGCCTAGTGCTATAATGACAGCCCAGACACGCCTAGTGCTATAATGACAGCCCATACACGCCTAGTGCTATAATGACAGCCCATACACGCGTAGTGCTATAATGACAGCCCATACACGCCTAGTGCTATAATGACAGTACATACACGCCAAGTCCTATAATGACAGCCCATACACTCCTAGTGCTATAATGACACCCCATACACGCCTAGTGCTATAACTACAGCCCATCCACGCCTAGTGCTATAATGACAGCCCATACACGCCTAGTGCTATTATGACAGCCCATACACGCCTAGTGCTATAGTGACAGTACATACACGCCTAGTGCTATAATTACAGCCCATACACGCCTAGTGCTATAATGACAGCCCATACACGCCTAGTGCTATAATGACAGCCCATACACGCCTAGTGCTATAATGACAGCCAATACACGCCTAGTGCTATAATGACAGTACATACACGCCTAGTGCTATAATTACAGCCCATACACGCCTAGTGCTATAATTACAGCCCATACACGCCTAGTACTATAATGACAGCCCATACACGCCTAATGCTATAATGACAGCCCATACACGCCTAGTGCTATAGTGACAGTACATACACGCCTAGTGCTATAATGACAGTACATACACGCTTAGTGCTATAATGACAGCCCATACACGCCTAGTGCTATAATGACAGCCCATACACGCCTAGTGCTATAATGACAGCCCATACACGCCTAGTGCTATAATGACAGCCCATACACGCCTAGTGCTATAATGACAGCCCATACACGCCTAGTGCTATAATGACAGTCCATACACGCCTAGTGCTATAATGACAGTACATACACGCCTAGTGCTATAATGACAGCCCATACACGCCTAGTGCTATAATGACAGCCCATACACGCCTAGTGCTATAATGACAGCCCATACACGCCTAGTGCTATAATGACAGTCCCATACACGCCTAGTGCTATAATGACAGTCCATACACTCCTAGTGCTATAATGACAACCCATACACGCCTAGTGCTATAATGACAGCCCATACACGCCTAGTGCTATAATGACAGCCCATACACGCCTAGTGCTATAATGACAGCCCATACACGCCTAGTGCTATAATGACAGTCCCATACACGCCTAGTGCTATAATGACAGCCCATACACGCCTAGTGCTATAATGACAGTCCATACACGCCTAGTGCTATAATGACAGTCCCATACACGCCTAGTGCTATAATGACAGTTCTCTGTGGCCAATGTTGTTACCTGTCCCCCGTAATCCAGAATTAGTTGAGAGAAGGGGTGGGCAAATCTTTCCTTGTACTCGGAGTAAGAGGCAGCTCTTAGGGTGTTGTCACACAGCATATACGTCTGAAACACTGGAGAAATAGAGTGTTTAACACAGTAAGTACGTCTTAAACACTGGATAAAGACAGTGTTTAAAAAAACGCATTTGTGTGTGTGTAAGAATGATATGTGCGTGTAAGAATTTAATATCTGTTTAAAAACTCTAGTTAGGTGTTGGAAGTAAATCGTACGAAACAAACATTGTTTAGTACATCAAAACGTGAAACTCTAAATGCGTTTGCTTGGTGTAAAGTTATAAATTTTATTAATATCGTATTGTTTAAACCACGAAAGGAAATAAATAGACTTAGTCAAACACGGGTTCATGCTAATGGTTCAACATCTCATTTGTTAAAAAGCAGTTGGAAAACATTATTCAGACCGTGAAATGTTGTTTATATCTATAAATTTATTACACCTAAACGAGTATGTGCACATAAGCATGACGAATGACCCTCGCTGGGGTCGACCATTCAATTTTGGCAAGCGTAGTGGGTTTAAAAGAAGAAGAAAAAAAAAGGGGGGGGGCAACAATATTTCTTGCGGTAACTAGCGTTGTCCCTTCACAGAATAACACGTCATTCATATTGTAATGGTTATGACGTCCGCCTTGCACGCAGAAAGTCCTGGGTTCAAGCCATTGCGGGAACTTTTTTTAAAAAAATGTTTGGTTTTGCCCATTCTTTTTACCCCATTTTTGCGACCATGACTAACCCTCGCTAGGGTCCGCCAATCAGAGTTTATGGTTGGCAAGGGATGATAATAAATGGTGGGGGGGGGGCAGGTATCTACTACCGCAGTGCACATGTCTCCACGTTTACTCGCTTTTTTCCCCATTACTTAGTGCTGCTGTGTGTATCATTTCTCACAACACTCGTTCTTTGCACTATCTTTGAGGAGCAAGTCTGCGGCGTATGCTACGCCGCGGGTCGTATCTAGTTTATAATATTTGTATCACTAAAATTAAATCACCAAAACCGAAATTGCATCGAGTCACAGTTTCTGATCAGCATCAATCATCAATCATCAAATTTGAGGGATTGATTATGAAAACGTTCTGTGAATATCATTTTACTAGATACGCCCCGCGGCGTAGCATACGCCGCAGACTTGCTCATGGATAGTGCAAAGAAAGTGGGGAAGGAACGGACACAAACTACAGCACGAAGAAATCAAAACAACATGAGTGAATCACCGACGCCTTGTCGGTCTCGAGGCATTCGCATTGCGGTTATCTACCTGCCCACCACCCTTCACCACATTAGCTTGCCAACCATAAACTGTGATTGGCCGACCCTAGCGAGGGTCAACCATGTTCGCTGGGGCTTGAATCCAGGACCTTGCCCGTGTAAGGCGGACGTGATAACCAGTACACTACGAATCTCACGTTATTCTGTGAAGTAACAATGCAAGTGAACGCAAGAACCATTGTTGGTTTCGAGACATTGGTCGACCCCATCGAGGGTAATTCGTCATGCTTGTTTGCACATACTCGCTTTGGTAAATTATATATATGGATAGATGTTTACTAATCTGCTTCTATAAATATGGGATTTGTGTGCAACATTTCTGCGGACTTCTGATGCCCTGACTGTAAGACTCGTATCCCAACTATAGAAGACTCGCATCCCCACTATAAAAGACTGGTATCCCAACTATAAAAGACTCGTATCCCAACTATAAAAGACTCGTATCCCCGTTATAAAAGACTCGTATCCCCATTATAAAAGACTCGTATCCCCGTTATAAAAGACTCGTATCCCCGTTATAAAAGACTCGTATCCCCGTTATAAAAGACTCGTATCCCCGTTATAAAAGACTCGTATCCCCACTATAAAAGACTCGTATCCCCAGCTATAGAAAGACTCGTATCCCAGCTATAAAAGACTCGTATCCCCGTTATAAAAGACTCGTATCCCCGTTATAAAAGACTCGTATCCCCGTTATAAAAGACTCGTATCCCCGTTATAAAAGACTCGTATCCCCGTTATAAAAGACTCGTATCCCCACTATAAAAGACTCGTATCCCCGTTATAAAAGACTCGTATCCCCACTATAAAAGACTCGTATCCCCGTTATAAAAGACTCGTATCCCCACTATAAAAGACTGGTATCCCAGCTATAGACAACCCAACAGACGGGAAAAACTGGATCCTTGCTGTTTAAGAATGACCCTAGATACCATCCAGATTGTAATCTAATACTGCACTCACGGTCATCGTCTCTTGTCTGGAGGAACTTGACCACTGTCCAGGCCTCACAGGCCCCGGCGGGTGGGGGGAAGTCGGGTTGTTTGAAACGGTTGTCACTAACAAAGAAGCGAGTGGCCGCTTCCGTGGATTCAAACAGGTAAACAACGAGAGCCTCCTTCTGGTGTGGACCTGAACTAAGGTCATGAACCTGTGGGGTTAGAGTTCAAAGGATGTTGAAATACAGTACATAACATACTGATATAAGTGAATTTGTTTAAAGAAAATAAAAACTACTATTGCTGGTTAACACAGTTGTACATAAACATTCTGAGGAAGACAGGGGATAATGTGTTTTAGGTGGATAAATAAAACTTTTCTTATTAATTTGGTATCAACAAGTTTGCAGAGAAGTAGATTTGGTAGCACTCTAAAATGGTGCCACACCCTAGCAGGGGCGGCACAATATGGAGAAAGCTAGTTTTAAAAAGACTTGCTCAAGTCTATTTTAATATTAGAACCCGTTTAAAAATAGCCATTAGGTGTCACATGTATTGCTTTGCCATCAGAATAGTTTGAAATCAGAACAGGTTTAACACAAAACAGGTTGTCATCAGGCGAGGTTGGCATTCCTAACAGAATGACATCAGGTGAGGTTGGCATTCCTAACAGAATGACATCAGGTGAGGTTGGCATTACTAACAGAATGACATCAGGTGAGGTTGGCATTCCTAACAGAATGACATCAGGTGAGGTTGGCATTCCTAACAGAATGACATCAGGTGAGTTTGGCATTACTAACAGAATGACATAAGATTTAAGAGAAGATAACTTTGTGTCTGGTTCCCTCCCTTGAATTCTAAACCTGAAAGCTGCCATTGCTAAGATACAACTTGGAAAACGCTGACAACTGCTATTAGAAATAAAATTCTGTCATGTGATAAGAAATTTTTCATAAAAAAAAATAAAGCTAATATTCGAAATATCAACATTAACAAGCAAATAGTGGTAAAGTAAATGTATTTTATAACATTTGAAAATCAAATTATGACGGATCACATATAACAGCAAAATAATTTCCACAGAAGTCATTGGAAAGTTCATCTTAAAAAACTATTTTCAAACTGTGAACGGTTTGTTTGGACTGCACGTTGCGTGATGGCGACCGAACGCTTTTAGGGCAACTGAAAAAAACAAACAAATAATGACAGCCGTTGATGGGATCACTAAAGTTGACTAAAGAACATCTCGAAGGTTATCTCACGGGGCATCAAAGGATTGAACCAAAGTTTATAGGCAATGATACAAACTGTCTTTCAATGTCATGGGTCGCTGAGCAGGTCTTAGGAATAGGACCTGAGTTATTTACACATGACCCTTCTTGGACCTCGTGACGTTAGGGATGTCAGAGTGTCTGTGATGACACAATCCTAAATGTCATAAGACCCGAAATCGTTGGTCTTAACTTGACGTCACACCCATACTTGTTCACTGTACCAAAAGATAGGCTCAGGCTGTATTGACAGATACAAGTTCTGGCTGTCCTGTGTGTCTAGTTCAATGTTCCCTCTATCTGGCTGTCCTGTGTGTCTAGTTCAATGTTCCCTCTATCTGGCTGTCCCCTGTGTCTAGTTCAATGTTCCCTCTATCTGGCTGTCCCCTGTGTCTAGTTCAATGTTCCCTCTATCTGGCTGTCCCCTGTGTCTAGTTCAATGTTCCCTCTATCTGGCTGTCCCCTGTGTCTAGTTCAATGTTCCCTCTATCTGGCTGTCCCCTGTGTCTAGTTCAATGTTCCCTCTATCTGGCTGTCCCCTGTGTCTAGTTCAATGTTCCATCTATCTGGCTGTCCCCTGTGTCTAGTTCAATGTTCCCTCTATCTGGCTGTCCCCTGTGTCTAGTTCAATGTCCCCTCTAAGGTTCGTTGGTCCATGCGCAAAGTGAAAAATCTCGTGTGCAAAGTTGCGCAGCATCCATTTTTGTGTGCTATATTTTACCAAATTTGCTGCGCGGTAATTCTAAACTGCTGCGCGGCATCGGTGAGATATCTGCGCAGATTAAAGGGAACATTGGTCAAGTTTTCGTCATCTTTGTGCTGTACTGGAGAGCAAACATTCCTGGCAGAGGCGACCCACCTGTCTAATGTCTTCAAATGACCTGTCACTATCAAATATTTGAAATACCACTGACCTGTCCAACAATGACCTGTCCAACATTGACCTATCTATCATCGATTACATCACCAAAGATTTAGCAGAAATTTTGTTAGCATTGACCAATGAACACATGGCCAATCAGAAACGAATTTATGAAACGCTAGCAGCCTCATCACCCTCGGTGACGTCACACCAAGGTATGAAACGCTAGCAGCCTTATCACCTTTGGTGACATCACACCGAGTTACCCACCTTTCGAGCTATCCCGATAAACTCCCCTCGTGCTGTGGTTACCGCCCTTTTCCCTAGCACGACTGTCTGGGCGGCAAACTCCACGTCCCGTCCAGGGAATCTGATGAACAAGTAGACGCCGTATCCCTGGGGTGGGTTCCACTGTCTGACTGGCCACCTCTCCGGCACGTACCCCCACTCATGGCTCTGGAGTTTCTTTGGTTTGTAGCGGTCCATGGCTGAAACAAGATTTTAGCAGCGTCTTACAAAGGAGACATCAATTGCTATAGACAGTATGAAAGAACAAACTCATACAAATTCTCGTTTTACCCGTCTGGAATTCGGACGTGGCATGGGTTGCCTGAGGAAACCGGTGAAACAAACAATCTATCAACATCGAAACTCTAATAAAAATGCAATACTAGATATACATAAACCATAGATAAGCGTGGGATGCAATCGTCTACTGTATAGAAGGAGCGTTTGTAACGGAAAAGATAAGATAAAATAAAATAAAGTTTTTTCTATGTTTTTTCCAGACTCATCAGACATTAATAATAATAACATTTTTTGTGAAGAAAGAATCAATTTTAAAAAGTAGCAATAGAATGTGCAGTAAGTGATCATGCAATAGAATGTGCAGAAAGTGATCATGCAATAGAATGTGCAGTAAGTGATCATGCAATAGAATGTGCAGTAAGTGATCATGCAATAGAATGTGCAGTAAGTGACTGCTAGAATGTGGAAAGGATCATGTATAGATGTCAGTAAGTGATCATGTAATAGAATTTGCAGTAAGTGATCATGTAATAGAATGTGCAGTAAGTGATCATGTAATAGAATGTGCAGTAAGTGATCATGTAATAGAATGTGCAGTAAGTGATCATGTAATAGAATGTGCAGTAAGTGATCCTGTAATAAAATGTGCAGTAAGTGATCATGTAATAAAATGTGCAGTAAGTGATCATGCAATAGAATGTGCAGTAAGTGATCATGTAATAGAATGTGCAGTAAGTGATCATTGTGGGGAAGCGGAATTACAAATCAAATTTCTGACATTTCTTCACTCATTAAAACAAAAGTTAGCTGCCCTGAATACACTTTCACTCAAAATACACGCTGTGAAAACGTTCTAAGGGATGTCACTCTTGAAATGAGTTGTTTTTCCTGATTGAAAAGAACACACCGAGAAGGCATTTCTGTTTAGAGCGATTCGAATTTTAGACAAATCAATAATTACTTATGATGCATGTAGAATTATTGAAATATTGACTAAGATTGTATTGACATCACCTGTCACATAACATTTTGACATTTTAAACATGTGTTGATCAGCTGATTGTATTGACATCATCTGTCACATGACATTTTGACATTGTCAACAGGTGTTGATCAGCTAGACCAACTGATTGTTTTATTATCTTGTATTGGACGACACGTATCGTAACACTGCGTTGTCATTGTCTTAAAATGCGTAAACAAAGACCAGGTAAAGAAAGGTAAGGGAAGCTAGAAACCATTATACGGATTTCAAACAAACCCAATGTCATCCTACGTCAAACAATCAGGTAAAGTAAGTTGTCAAAGGTCTGACACATAAAAAAACATTGATGTCAACACCGACGTGATGAAGAAGTCTGAATGGGGTTGGGATTTGATTCTAAAATGATATGGGTCGTCAGTAACACGATCGATCTAGGGCTGATGTTGTCACACAGTGGACACATTGTGGCTGATGTTGTCACACAGTGGACACATTGTGGCTGATGTTGTCACACAGTGGACACATTGTGGCTGATGTTGTCACACAGTGGACACATTGTGGCTGATGTTGTCACACAGTGGACACATTGTGGCTGATGTTGTCACACAGTGGACACATTGTGGCTGATGTTGTCACACAGTGGACACATTGTGGCTGATGTTGTCACACAGTGGACACATTGTGGCTGATGTTGTCACACAGTGGACACATTGTGGCTGATGTTGTCACACAGTGGACACATTGTGGCTGATGTTGTCACACAGTGGACACATTGTGGCTGATGTTGTCACACAGTGGACACATTGTGGCTGATGTTGTCACACAGTGGACACATTGTGGCTGATGTTGTCACACAGTGGACCACTGTGTGTCACTGATGTTGTCACACTGTGGACACATTGTGTGCTGATGTGTCCACTGCGTGTGTCCACATTGTGGCTGATGTTGTCACACAGTGGCCACATTGTGGCTGATGTTGTCACACTGTGTGTCACATTGTGGCTGATGTGTCACACAGTGTGTCCACATTGTGGCTGATGTGTCCACTGATGTGTCCACTGCGTGTGTCCACTGATGTGTCACACAGTGGTCACATTGTGGCTGATGTTGTCACATAGTGGTCACATTGTGGCCCACTGATGTTGTCCACTAGTGGACACATGTGTGGGCACTGATGTGTCACACAGTGTGACCATTGGTGGAGAATGTCCACTGATTTTTGTTTATGTAGAGTCAATGGTATGTGTCCACTGATGTGTCCACTGCGTGTGTCCACTGATGTGTCCACTGATGTGTCCACTGATGTGTCCACTGCGTGTGTCCACTGATGTGTCCACTGATGTGTCCACTGATGTGTCCACTGATGTGTCCACTGATGTGTCCACTGATGTGTCCACTGATGTGTCCACTGCGTGTGTCCACTGATGTGTCACACTGATGTGTCCACTGATGTGTCCCTTGAGTTTTCCACTGATGTATCGACTTATGTGTCGACTGATGGGCCCAGTGATGTGTCCCTTGATGTGTCCACTGCTTGTGCTAATTTTATTTATAGAACTAAGGGAAGTGAGGGTACCAGCATCATGTATTTGAGAGACGGAAGGCGCAAGTGTGTACATTATATGGATGTGTTTTTGAGATCTTGAAAACATTTCAAGAACAAGGCTAATGTATTTATATTTATATGATCATCTTTCTATAGCCAATTGGCCAACTGGCATTCTATAGCCAATTGGCCAACTGGCACTCTATAGCCAATAGGGCCAACTGGCATTCTATAGCCAATTGGCCAACTGGCACTCTATAGCCAATGGCCAACTGGCATTCTATAGCCAATAGGCCAACTGGCACTCTATAGCCAATTGGGCCAACTGGCATTCTATAGACAATTGGCCAACTGGCACTCTATAGCCAATAGGGCCAACTGGCATTCTATAGCCAATTTGGCCAACTGGCATTCTATAGCCAATAGGCCAACTGGCATTCTATAGCCAATTGGCCAACTGGCATTCTATAGACAATTTGCCAACTGGCATTCTATAGCCAATTGGGCCAACTGGCATTCTATAGCCAATTGGCCAACTGGCATTCTATAGCCAATTGGCCAACTGGCATTCTATAGCAAATTGGCCAACTGGCATTCTATAGCCAATTGGCCAACTGACAATCGCTATTGAAAAGATGTGTGCACATGCATTTGTACATCATTCTCATTGCTTGTGTCCCAGGGCATACTCTTGGGGCATTTGTCATCTGATGCTGTACAATGTCATTTGTACATATGTCTTGTACTGTCATTCGTCATGTCATCTGTACATTTCTTTCTGTACTATGTCATCTGTAATTGTATTTGTACATATGTCATTCTGTACTTTTGTCATTTGTATATCTCATGTGTACTATCTCATGTGTACATATCTCATTGTGTACATATGTCATTCTGTACATATGTCATTCTGTACATATCTCAGTGTGCACATATATCATTTTCTACATATCTTATTGTATAGAGAGCACATGTGTATATTATTGATCACGTATCTATTTCTCTGCATCGTTTGGATATATTAATTTGTCAACCATGTAACGAAAACATATCTAGATTAGTGCACGACTGGCTATTACATTTATGAATGACTCTGTGACTCTGTGACTGACTCTGTGACTCTGTGACGGCTATGTAATATGTGACTGACTCTGTGACTCTGTGACTGACTCTGTGACTCTGTGACCCGCTAAGACTATGTGTACTGTGTCTCTAGTAGAACGTGGTCTTTGGTTCTCTACTTCAGTGTTGGTGTGACTGACTCTGTGACTCTGTGACTCTGTGACGGCTAAGACATATGTGTCGTGTCTCTGGTAGAACTTGGTGTGTCTCTAGTAGAACTTGGTGTGTCTCTAGTAGAACTTGGTGTGTCTCTAGTAGAACTTGGTGTGTCTCTAGTAGAACTTGGTGTGTCTCTAGTAGAACTTGGTGTGTCTCTAGTAGAACTTGGTCCTTCGGGTTTCTCTAACTTTAGTGTTGGTGTGAGTTACTCTACTCACCAGAAAGAAAAGAAAAAAAATCTCGAGAACTTTGACCTTTAGTCTGGAGAGAGTGGATTGGATGCTTGAAGTCCGCTGTATTCTGTAACATTGGGTCACGTGGCTTCACAAACCTATTTCTTATTTATTGAGGAGGCCAAAAAGCAAAAAAAATTTTTTTTTGAAACAAATATTATTTCCTTGTGCCACTGAAACTCCGCATGCGAAATCTGACACGCGTGTCTTAGCTAACCGAGGTCAGATTTATGTGATATTTTTTAGACTATGTCTAAACTGAAGGCTTTATATGAGTGTGTTAGGTGTACATTAACTAATAGATGTGTGAGGTATACAATAAATAATAGATGTGTGAGGTATACAATAAATAATAGAGGTGTGAGGTGTACACTCAATAATAGATGTAACATTAACAAGATTTGCCTTAAGTACGTGTACATAAACCTGTTTGATGTTAACCATATTCATATGAATTAATAACTTTGTTTTGTTTTTGTACAAATAGTAATGTAAATCAAAATATCTCTGCCAAGCCACCCTTCATATACATTGTGTATATTTTTAAATCCGATTTGACTTATTGAGTAAAGTTTTCGAATTTATTTTTCAATATACTTTAAAATTGAATTTTAAAAACTGATAATTGTTCTTATGCGTATGTTTTCAACTGATAATTTAAATGCAAAATATTTATGATGTATACAATAAATATAGCAACAAAAACCAAACTAGTCACACCTGTAAACAACAAAAATAATATTGGTTACCTTGATAACTTGTTAGCACGCGTCGCAATGGGGAAAGCTAAATATGGCCACACACTACACACTGATACGGCACGCCTTACAAGCGAAATCTGGATACCCTGCCGTTCCTATCTGTTGACAGGGACGCTCAATGGCGGACTGTGTCAATAAATTTAAGGCAGAGAAAAATAATCGATAAAGTTTAACGACATAAACGGTAATTTTAACACAGTGAGAGTTATCGAACACATTCGACTGTAAAATGAACTTTTACGTTACGATCTCGGCACACAAAAAGATTTGTTGCTGTTTTTTTTATTTAAAATATACGATTACATAATTAATGCAAAAATTCAGAAATAGCTTTGGTCTATAGTCTATTTAAACATAATTCAATTATAGAAGTCTCTAGACATGTTATACCTGTGAATATAGGGAGACATAAGCGTATCTGAAGTGTGTGAGTCATGGAGAGATATTTATGTGAAATATCGGATAATTCTGTTTAGGAAAACTTAAACATTAAGTTAACGTAGGTTATGTTCACATGTTCTCTCCATTAATTGATTTGACTAATTATGTTCACATGACTAGGTCTTCACTAGTTCTACCCCCAAATGTTTCCTAACCGACCAGCATTGGTTAGAAAAGGGTGCTAAAATCAGCCACTACCAAGAACATTAGATATAGTAGGGTGCTAAAATCAACCACTACATAGAATGCCATAGAACGTTAGATATAGTAGGGTGCTAAAATCAACCACTACATAGAATGCCATAGAATGTTAGATATAGTAGGGTGCTAAAATCAGCCACTACGTAGAGTAGAGCTTTGGTTTGAGTAAGGTGCAAAAATCAGCCACTATGTGGAGCGTTGGTTAGAGTAGGGTGCTAAAATATGCCACTACTTAGAGAGTTAGTTAGAGTAGGGTGCTAAAATCGGCCACTACATAGAGCCGGTGGTAGTAAGTGAATCTTCTGTCAGTCACTAGGGGCGTTGGGACAGGGGTGGAGAACTGGTGCTTATAAGATTAACTAGAGACAGGCGAATAGTGGAGGGGGAAAATAACAGGTACCAGGTAGAGTAGGTATATCTGAGAGGGGAAAAGGGGGCTAATATCAGGCAGTGGGTAGGGCAGGGGGTTATGAGTGGGGGTCAGGGTGGGTTATTAATCAGCCCTTCGCACCACCAACTGGGACAGTAAAAGTCCAATAGTTTGTTGTGTGCTGGTAGTCAAGTTGTCCTGTATTGATCGTTATGTTTGGTTGGGGGGGGGGCGTCGAGTGAATGGTAAGAATTATGATTCAGGTGGTACCGTCGAGCTGGAGTTGGAGATGTCGTCCACACACAACACACAGTTCACAAATAGTCCACACACAACACACAGTTCACAAATAGTCCACACACAACACACAGCCAACATACACAGTATAAACACACAATCCAAATACAGTCCACACGCAACACTCATAGTCCACACAACACACACTGTCCACACAGTTCAGTTGATTCAATGGTTCGGTCAGTTGATTTCAATGGTTCGGTCAGTTGATTCAATGGTTCGGTCAGTTGATTCAATGGTTCGGTCAGTTGATTCAATGGTTCGGTCAGTTGATTCAATGGTTCGGTCAGTTGATTCAATGGTTCGGTCAGTTGATTCAATGGTTCGGTCAGTTGATTCAATGGTTCGGTCAGTTGATTCAATGGTTTGGTCAGTTGATTCAATGGTTTGGTCAGTTGATTCAATGGTTTGGTCAGTTGATTTAATGGTGCGGTCAGCTGATTTCTATCACTCGATTGGTCAGATAGCTCATTTATCCTCAGAGCCAAATATCATCAGCAGCACGATTAAATTTGTTTTAGAGCCAAATTTATTG